>JANAVB010035017.1:9015301-9025301 GCA_029216955.1 Iris pallida
AATTTAAAATGTTCCAAAAATTAATAAAATACGAAATACAGTACAAAAGTACGTATCAGTATATAAATACCGATACTGCGAGACGAGTCTCACACGCGATCACGTTGTTGCAATACGAGTAGGCTTGAAGTATAGGCTATTAAACTGATCCTAAGGCAAGATTAGAAAAACCACAAAAGAGTAGTCCACACTCACTAAAATTAACGTGTTGGTTTTATATGGGTAAACGAGATGCTCTCCACCAGTACTGTTGTGCACTAACACTCCACTAGTTTGCATACGCAGGTTGTAGGTACTTGCTCATTCGAGGCGGCGCTAACTTGGACGCGCTGAGGCATGGAGTTTTTTGGCGTTTCGAGGTGTGCAGCCTCATTGAAGACATCATCTATAAATGTGGTTGCCCATGCAGGTCAACAAAAATATTATTGGTTAATTTACAGTACCAAGAAAGCCTGCATATAGGATTAGAGTTTAGGATATCATCCATATGCTTGATCTCCTTCCTTGATTCCAAATCTCAATTTTTGTTTGACTCCCTTGATTTGCATCTTGCTTGATTCATTTCTACCGTAATTCTTATTTTTTGTGCTAATAAAAGGTTAGGAAGGTGGCTTGTACTATGTATACATGACCCCATTAATTCAAATCCACTACTAGTTGAACTCTTGTAAGTCGGATAGAATGATTCACGACCTAACATTCCCTTTGACCTTAACCAAGGCCTTAGACAAGAAGACAGTAGGACGACTGTATATGCATGAACACCGGACAAGACTTAGATTCTTAGAGGACTTGAGTTATTTTATTTTTTTATCACTATCTCGCGTACTTATTTTTGAACTATCTTGACTAAAGCTTCTATTATAGCCTAGTTTTGAAATCTTATTCTTTTTTAGCTTGATTAAGGACATTTTACTGGAGGCCTCCACTAACATATTTCTAATCAGAACCGGTATATTTTGGTCTGATCAACCTAGTGCACTTGATTCGTTCTCTTATGATTACTCTACGTGAATTAAGATGTAGTTAATAAATATACTTATACTCTAGGATCTCATCCGCGACTGCCTTGGCGATTTTCGTTTGAATTATTCAATCGCCTTTAAACCACATATTTGTATTCGATAACATCTTTCTTGAACTCCTTATTGTTTTTGTCTTTTACCTATTTTAGAAAGACAAACACTCGTACTTGATAGATAGACACAAAATATCCCCCTATTTGTATATACACAAATGTAGCTAGACAACGGCCAAGCCATGCACTACAACCTTGCCTCGAGGTACTCTTTATCCCTCGACCCTAGATCTATTATCTTGACCGTCTAATTATTTGAAAACTTAAGAATGATTAGAATTATCCCTTGATTACATCCCAATCTGGGAGGTTAATTTTTTCAAGGAACCACATCTCACGAGTCTCTACTTATTCTCATTGACTTACTTAACCCTTATCCTTTTATCTGTCATGCATTAACTAAATCCTTATTCCTTACCCAAATCCTACTACGATCATTAAGCCTAACCATATCTTTCCTTCCAATTGTTTTGCTTCCCTCCTCGAGGATTTTCATTAATTTCTTCATACAACCTTGTTTCTTCTATGATTTCCGTGTGCAAAGATAAAAATTTGATCATGACATCCTTCAGTTATACGGGACTAGACTAGAAAACCTCATAGAGGAGATAAAGGATTAAGTATGTTGAAATTTGGAGTAAACATAGACGAAATACTAAGGAATAATATAGTGTTTGATATTACTAGTTTCCAAGGTTATCAATTAGCGACAATGAAAAAGATTTTAATTCTTGGACTAAATTTCTATGACGATCATGAATATAAAATTCATAATTAAGATAGAGTTTGATGTTTACTTCGACTAAATTGATTGAAGATGTATTAAATTTCAAGAAGGTATGAAAGACAAAATTTGGTTTGAGGAAAATATGTAAATATATATATAGATTTATTGGAGAAGTAGATTAGAGATTCATTGAATTTAACTTTTTGGACTTATTGAATTCCTATCGTTGAGATATCAAATTTAGATATATGAATATAGTTGAAATTCAAAAATTTTGTGAGTAAAATTTTTGGAGGTTAATTATCAATTGAAAGAAAGAAAGAAAGAAAAAAAATTAGGTTTCAAGAAACTAAAGATTTTATGGAATGAATTTTGAGAAAAAAATAATAAATAGATGAAGGTGATTATGAGGGATCAAAAGCAAATTTGACTTTTGAATAAAGAGTAATGATAAAAAATTAAGATTTAGGAAGTTATTGCCTATTACGAGACTGTATATTTCTAAGATTGATGGTTCGTATGATCAAGATTTAAACACTAATAGGTTGTCATCTATATGATCATCATCTAACTATCCGTGAGTTTATTTTCCTAGTTATCTAAATGGTGATTATCAAATTGTCTATTTTTGTTGAATGCTGCTTCTTCTCCTCGTCCAATGATTTAAATATTGATTTCTTATCGGTAAACTCTTTCTATCTCCTCAATCCTACCTACCCTAGTTATTCCTAAATTTAAAGGATAAAATTCTTGTAAGTTGGGTAGGATGTAAACGCCCTAAAATTGTACTATAATTTTTTAAAAATTAATTTATTTTGATATTGATCTTTATTTTTGTATTTGTACATCGAGTGCGAATACGTATATCGAGGTATATATCTTTATAAAATATTTTATTACAGATTTTCTTCATATAAAAGAAGTATAGTTTTCAAAATAATATGAGATAAATATTTTTATTTGTTTAAAATTGTTAAATATGTTGCGTTGAGATTGGCAAAACTTTATTTATTTATTTATTTATTATATAAATGCAATTTATTTTGTACAATTATAAGTAGTAATTTAGAAAACTATATTTTATGTACATATTCTAATTACATACGAGGTACATAAAATTTAATTCATGTATATATTTTAATTTTCAAAATTAATTATTATTTATTTATAAAAGATAATTTTGAATTTGTTTGATTTAATATTTAATTAATTATGGTGATTTAAATTTGGAATTTATTTTATTGGTTTTATTTTAAGTAATTTTAAATAGGGGATTATCTAGATTTAAATTGGAGTTGGATTTGATTGAATTGGTTTTAAATTGATTTAAATTAAATGGTGAATTATCTAATGAGGATTTAAATTTTCCTACTCCACATATAACTAGGAGTCCACCTCCTATATAAGGAGAGATCCCTTGCCATTTTTCTCATAAATCTTATAACCCAAATTTTCTATACCACAAATGTGCGTCCATCGTGTCAGTGTCCAAATTCCTTCATGTCACCCGTAAAGGCCTCGGGTCCGTGCCCAAATTCTTTCTACTATTAATCGAGTCTATATACAAATACAATTATCTCTCCGTGTCTTCACCCACAAATTCTTGTGTCTCGCAGGACACGATTACAGACACGACACAAAATTTCCTAAACTCTAGCTCTACTTCTTTGTCCCGTGCCACCTTGAGGCAATGCCACTTCCGACCATCCCCACCGTAGTCGCTTCTATTATCGCTGTCCCATCTCACATCTTTTCCGGTAGCTCCCCAATTCCCTCTGCTGGACCACCAAACACCCCGATCACCCCGTCCACTGGCCGCAGACCCGAACCCTAACACCAGAATCACCACTGCACATCTCCATCAACCATCAGAAAACCCTAAAACAGCCACCGCCCAGCCAAAGCAGAGCCACCATTACCGTCTCGCCAACGGTGATCTCGCCTGTATCCAGCCTCCCCATCGCCATCCTCGACTTCCTTATCCGCCCAACTCCATCACCAGCAACACCCGTGCCTATCACGCCACCACCATCAGCCCAAAATTTTAAGGAAAGAAGAAGAAGAAGAAGAAAAGAACACACCTAAGCCATCGGCCACCTAGCTCGGCCAAGCCCTCGACGGCGTGTGTCCTCCGACCCGTCGCAACACCAGATTGGTGGTCCTCTGCCTCCTCCGCAGACCCTCGTCGTCAAAGCCTCACGAGGCCGTCCTTCTCTGCTCGGCACAATGCCCAGCCCCCACGCCATTTTCGGTGAGCACCTCCTTTCACTCCTTCTCTCTCCGCCTCCCGTACTCTTTTCTCTCTCTCTACCGCCTCATCCTCTCTTCCTTCCTCTCCGATCTCTCGGCTCTCTTCCTCTCTCTTCGACTTACCCTTCTCTCTTCCTCAAAATTTTCCTCTGTACTCATTTTATCCCTTCCCGGGAAATAAAAAGCAGCAAGCACAACACAACTGTGCTATACATTCACATATTTTTATTACTTTTTATTGTATTTATTTTATTATATTTATTTCATAATTGCTAATTAGTGTAAACCTTTACATACAGTATTATTATATGTTAGTATTATACTATATACACATTGATATTATTCTATTATAAAATATAGTAGATGATAAAAGTATGTATATACACTAGTATATATTTTATATATGATTAGTCAATAAGATTATTTTTTTATTTTTAGTATTTTTGTTACTAATATAAAACTATATGATTAGTCAATAAGTTATTGGGGCTTGACCCTATATGTAAATTTAAATTTTCATTTCAAAGCCTAATTATATTATTATTTTATGGTATTTTATTTGTAGCATTTTACCTATAAAATTTTATTTTGATAAAAATTAGGTTTACCGTAGAATGGATTCTCTATATTTTCAAGGATTACTTAAAACTATTTTAACTAACAAAACTATATTTTTCAAGAATAATAAATGCTTTTCTAAAATAGTATATGTCTTATTTGCTTAAAATTTCTTTCGATTATCATCCTGTCCGTGACTAATCCCACTATTCCTATTCTTTCGCCAATTTTGTACCTCTTCCTATCGACCCTAGCTAATTTGATTATTCTGGATCCGATGGAACAGTCTGTGCCATCATCAGAGGCCATCTTGCATAGTTGTAACACCGAGGTCATACTCTGTACCACCTTGAGCATCACATCACACCAAGCGACGCTACCAAGCAAGATACCTTGCCATCTACTTTTTATTTACTTTAGCTCATATATTGCATTTATTTATTATTTATTTCTTGTGCAAGATAAATTGTGCTACATAGTCATATTGAGATACAATTTTATTGTTTAGTTATTTTTTTGTTACTTAACTATTTTTATACACAATAAATCTAGATTTAAGGGACCAACATTTTATTGTATTGCATTCGTAGGCCTTGGCACGTTCGTACCACGAAGTTACGATTCACATATAGAACTCGGACATGCGTAGCTGACTAACACCGGACCGCTAAGTTAAACTAATCATGCAAGACTATTAGCGGTTAACCCTATCGCATGACTTATACGTACCAATGGCATGGGGTGGAAAGGACATTTCCTTAGCGTATGGGCTACCATGCATATTACCTTTGTGACCATACACTCTGCTAGAGAAGCGGGTTGACGACCCTTTATTTTATTTTATTTCTGGCCGCTGACGTTCGAGGAACGGTCATGCTTTGAGGCCCCTGGTTCCCAAGTGGGGACTATGCCGATCCTATTATTAGCCAGAGAGCCCATGCATTGGAGGTTTGTTCTTAAACTGTATTCACTTAGATTAGTTAGTCTACCTTATCCGTTAGGTATAGGTACTTTTGGGTTGTGTACTTATACCTGATCGCGACTTGGAACAGTATTTTGTCACAGACTCGTTTGCCACACCTTGTCTTTGTTTGGTTGTAGGTGTGGTTTACTGCTTCGATGAGAAGGTAATGAACCTTGTTGTCGTCCGGATACTATATTACATTCATGGCATGGAAAGATACTTTATCGTGGATTAGGGTGCCATCTACTATCCTTGTTTGGTTGGGGAGATGGTACGCTAATTCAAGGGTGGAATATTAAACCATGATATGATCCAATTTGACTTATTATTAAGCAGTTTATATTTAGTATTATGATATATTTTTATGTATCTTGTTACGTCCCTCCGAGGACCTGGTAATTTCTCTAGGTGTATGTTTCTTGTCTTTTTGTAGGTGTTCTAGCAAAGTCCGTGATCTTCTCTATTCCTTCGAAGATGACTTGCTCTTGGATCGTCCTTTGCCACTTTTGACAAATTACTTCATTGTTTATGTATTCTCATTTAAAATAGTTGGTAGTAGATTTGTCTCCGCCCATCAACTTGTATAAAGACAATTCATAGTTGATATATGAGATGATTATTCTTTTATTTTGTGGATGAGATTTAGTGAGCCATGATTATACTTTATTTTATAGATTACGTATATTTATTATACGGCTCGCATGTCTACGTACCTAGTCCTACGTATTTTGGGACTATGGCATTACAATACAAGACATAATGTATGGATATCATATTCTTGAAAGCTTAAGAGGCATTTTTATATTGAGAGATAAGAGAGAGCTGAGTGATCATATTCAGAGTGTGTGAGCTTGAGTGACTTGTAAACTTGGCCTCGTGCCTTTGTAATCTTATTTTTAATATCAATAAAGTGTATCACTTTGTACATGTCTTGCACTGTTTTAACTTTTTTTTTGCTTCGGGAGATCTGTGTGACTCTGTCGTCTAGTTTCTAATCAGCCGTTTCAGGTATCCGTCTTGGGTGAGTGCAACCTACACTCATGCGGCATCACACCCTAGCGAGGACGATCGGTTTTGCAGAATAGAGGCATAAAACTGACCACCATCAACATGCTGATGATCAAGGTTAGGAGCACCTCCATGTATGGGTTCCTCCACAACGGGATCCTCTGTGGTGTCCTTTGGAAATGTCTCGAAGCAAAATGGCTCTACCTTAGGCAATTCCTCAGCCTCAAAAGGTATTTCAAAATCCTGAGCGTTCGTCATGATCTGATCATCTACAAACATAATGTCTCTGTTTGTTTATCACTTTTTTTACTAGATCATAGAGTCTATAGCCAAACTTATCCCGATCATAGCCGAGAAAAACGTACTACCTCGTCTTCGGCTTATGTTTAGATTTTTCATCCTTCAGTACATGCGCGAAGGCCTTACAACCAAATATTAGAAGGTGACTATTTGACGGCTCTTTGCTGAATATGGCGAATGGAAGCATAAATTAGCAGGTGTCCGCTTGACTCAGTCATAGCCTAGTCGACCAACTACAAACACATCACCCTACAAGCATTATGAGACAAATTAATCGTATAAGCAGCAGTGTTAAGAGGTTCACCCAAAAACTATTCGACAAATTTGCTTCTGATAACAAATATTGTACCCTCTCCATACGCTCTGCTACACCATTGAGCTGAAATGTTTTTGGTAGAGTCTTATAGTGTCGTATCCCATGTTCTCTACAATATGCATCAAAGGGACTAATATATTCATCGCCATTGTCGGAATAAACATACTTCAACTTCTTGTTCGTCTTCCTTTCAATAGAGGCCTGAAAATCTTTGAAAGTGGACAACACTTGATCCTTGGCCTTTAAAGCATAACAAACTTTTCGGGAACATTCATCAATAAAAGTAACAAAGTAAGAAGCATCAGCAATAGATTTTACCTTCATTGGACAACAGACATCTTAGTGAACTAACTCGAGCAACGCCAACTTTCTTGAAGATGGGTGACTTTGGAAAGATACCCGATTTTTTTTTCCTGCCAAATAGTGCATGCATCTCTCCAACTTAGCATACTTAAGCGATAGAATCATTTTACAGTTTAACAAGTAGCTTATTTCCTTCTTAGTGACACGACTGGGCTAGTTGTGCCTCAACTTGGTAGATGCATCACTGATTGCTTTCACCTCCTATGCCTCATATGTGCTTCCTTTCATATAATAGAGTTCGGACATCTTGCTTCCTCTGGAAATCACCATCGAACCTCTAGAAAGCTTCCACTGACTGTTTCCGAAAAGATTGAAGAATCCTTCCTCATCTAACCTTCCAACCGACACAAGATTTAAAACAGATATCGGGGACATGATGAACATCCTTGAGAATAAGAAATACACCCGTCTTGGTTATCAAATGCACATTTTCAATTGCAACAGCCTTTTGCACATCTCCGTTGCATTTTTAATACTCTACAATCTTCTGTTGTGTAAGTGACAAATCGTGCCTTACTATGAGATATGTACGATGAAGCCCCTAAGTCCACCAACCAAGAATTGTCATCACATGCGAGGTTGGTGAGTATCTCATCACCTATATTGATTATGTCGCCTCCATCTGTCGAGACAGTCACTATAGTGTTATCTCTCTACTTCCCTTTGTCGCTCTTCTTCTATCTTTCCACGCGAAATAGTTACGCTTGATGTGTCCCTTCTTGCCATAATAGTAGCACCCGAAGTCCTCGTACCGATCCTTGGACTTGCCTTTTCTCGTGTCTTTGCCATTGCTAGGACCCTTATTTTTAATCCTTCCACGGTTCTATGAAACGAGCGCCTCTGAGTGGGATGTGGATGAAGTGACCTGAGATCTCCTCCACATCTTTTATTCAGTATCCCACTCTTGGCGAACTCCAGAATGACCATGCCTTTTGGAGCAAAGCGACCATGGACACTCGTATAGTCTCATACGAGTATGAAAACGTACACAACAACCACAATTCCTGAACTTCATCGTCGAATTTGACTTCCATCGAGGATAACTAGTGAACCACGCCTTGGAACTCACTCAGGTGATCCGTAATAAATGTACCATCTTTGTATCGTAGACCAATCATTTAGGAACAACATGTTTACCCCAATCTTCTTCGCGTATAAGATTCCAGCTTCTCTCAAAGTGTCCTTAAGTGCTCGATACTGGCAACGTGATTGTGTACGTACTCGTCAACGAACTACCATATCTACCTACACACTCGTATGTGCTCAAAATTTTAATCCTCTTCGGATTTATCATTGGGCCTCTCAGAAGCAAATAAGAAAAGTTTCATCTTCTTAACGAATAGTAAATCTTTTATCGCTCCGCCAGTAGTAGTAATTAGTACCATATAGGTTTACATGTGCACTTGACTTCGCGTCCATCTCTTCTTTTGGTTTGATTGTCAACCCAGACACCCTTTAAAACCAAAGCTCTGATACCATTCTGGTTGGACGAAGTCCAAAAAATGTTCACCCAAACTAAAAAGCTACGAGAGAACCGAAAAAAGCACACAAGACTAAACCGTCAAAAATCACAAAAGAACCAAAATGCTAACACAGGTTTTTTTCATGGAAAATCCATACGAAAAAAAAAACTACGGACGATCGGAGTCCAACCCTGAAAATTTCAACTAATGGAATAAGATAGTCCACCATCTCCTTGCAAAATTCTTACCGATCCAAACGGATACCTACAATTCCTTGGAATAGAAATTTGATTACACTAACGAAGAATGAAGAGGATGCGAAGAATTACCCGATAATGATATCCTCCTCGAAGTAGCTGTCAATCCCTCTCCTTTTTTCTCAAAAGTTGTAACTTTAATTTTTTCCCTCAACTTGCATCAACCTTTTATAAACTCTTGAATGGACTAGGGTTACCATATATTCGAATTCTATATATGGAAGTGCAATATATACAGGAAGTCCAATATATGAATCATATATATATGGTCAAAGTCAAAGATATATAGAAGGTATAATTATATAAAAAGTCTAATATTAAAGATCCATATTAATATATATATATATAATATATTTATATATATATATATATATCATGGGGAAGGGGAAGAGGCATCGTCTGCCACGCGGCCCCGCTCCGCCGGTGGCGCCCCCTTGTTCCGTAGCCCCCGGCCTCTCTCCGATGGTCGGGTGGTTCCTCTGGCCGGCCGGACCCTTAGGGCTGCCGCAGTCCAGGGTGCTTTCCCTCTCGGCCACGTCCTTTTCCCGTCGGCGGGTCCAGATCCCTCGCTGGCCGGGCGTCTTCCTACGAGCAGTCTTCCTTCCCCTTCCTTCCCCCTCATCCATTTCTCCCCTCGTCGCCACCGTTCCCGGCGCTCCCGGTCGAGGCGTCGGACTTCGGTCCCTGTTCCCCCGGTGGCTCTGCGCCACTCGGGG
>JANAVB010035017.1:9027801-9052801 GCA_029216955.1 Iris pallida
TACCACTTGGGCTTCGAGAACACTCCATTCTTCCTACTAAAATATTGGGGATTTCTAAATATTTTATTACACACTAATCCTACTCAGTCACTCTCTCTCCTGTCGCTCTCTCTCTCTCTTTCTCTCTTCTATACAACTGAGCACCGCCGCTCGTCGGATGTACTTCGGTGACTCCACCATCTCCCTTCTCTTCTCTGCTCTCCTCCTCCCTAACTCTACATGATCACCAGCCCTGACTCCGGCCAACCTCTGCCATGACCTACTCCACCACAGTGCATCACCAGATCTACTCCGGCTATTCCCTCCTCTATGCTCCAGCAACTGACCATCAGCACCCCAAGCCTCCATCGTCTGCTTGTCTACTCCCCCTCATTCACCGTAGCAGCACCAACCTGACCACCGAATGCTCTTCCTCCCAGTCTCTCTCCTCCCGTCCCTTCAACTCTCCCGCCATGCTAGTGCCACCACCCAGTCACCCACGACCACCAGAGCACCTTTTTCTCTGACTACTTAGATGACCTACCGCTTACGACCACCACTAACCACCACCACCAGATCCAGCCTCCGCCAACCTCTCCGATCTATACCACCCACCACTTCCTCCACAGTCGTACTCTATTATCACGCCATCAACCACCAGCATCAATCCACCCTGACTTTCTTTTCGTTCGGCCATCTAAACCCCAAAATCACCACCCACACAGTACTGCCGCCACCAAACACGGAACTCACTAACCTGAGCATGCTCTCTGGCATCGTCTACGGTGCTCCTCCGTGCAGCCTTGTCACCGTTAACCGTCGGACCCTCCAGATCTGTCGACACAGTCGTATCTCGTCGTCATGCGCCACGCCAAGCTCCCCGAACCACCTCTATCACCCAAGCTCCACCACCGCCACCCGAAAGTCAGCCAACAACCACTAGCCCAACTTCAGTTGGCCATTCACCCCACGGCACCACAGACCAATGCCAATTCCCTCCAATACTTTCCCCGACCAACTTCGGTCACCAGAACCACCAAATCTATGGTGTCTCCACCAGATCCCAAATACTACCCCCAAAAACAAGGTCAGATCTACTTACCACTACCACCGTCTCCTCCGCCGTCTAGCTGTGTCGATATTGCTCATCAGATCTGAGACGGTGCCTGGGAACCTCCTCCGCGGATGGTCGCTCTCGAACTCATTGACCACTGCTGTTCGGACCAGCTCCAGCTATCATGTGATGCCGACGAGCCACCACGCCAGTCCACCTGCATCGCATCACGATCAGGCGAGCGCCACCAGTTGGATGAGAACCCTCTTCTCTCTCATAATTTCTCGACCAAAACTCTCCACTCCAATCTTTTTTTTCTTCCTTTTTCTGCTTCCTTTGTAATTTTTTATGTCAACTATAATTGATTCTCTCACCAGAGAGAATAGGATTGGGGTTAAAACCCTAACCTAGCTATTGGGCTGGGCTACGAGCCCATCTTATATTAGTTTATATTAATCGGGTGTTATTCTGTTGGGCTGGGCTTAGAGCCCAGCATGTTATTTCATCTATTCAGTTGGGCTGGGTTAAAACGAGGCCAGTTTTAAAGTTTAGGTGTAGATGTAGATGTAATTATAGGTAAATTATTTTGTATAAATATATGTACAGTATTAGTGACATATTTTGGTAAATAAATTATTCAAAATTATTACAATATTTTACCTAAAGTAGTATCTACCAAATAATGTTTTAGGGTATTTACAAAATATTATTTCTAAATATTTTGATTAGGCAAAAGACTTGGTTTTTAAACATTCTAAATATTTTCTATATATAGATTAAAGATATAAGAATGTGTCTTTCTCTTCCTTTATCGTGCTAATCACAATCTAACCGTGCTTTCCTAATTTGTGGCTTGCTACCAAATCAATCATCAGCTTATTGGACTACTTTAGGTTGTTTGGATGGTGGATACGATCTTGGGCTATTCTTGGGCGTTACGATCTTCGACAAATATATTTTGGATAATATAATCTTGAGATTATTATGGACTTTAGACTGTGATACTTTCTGTATCGACACGTTTGTGTCGTGCACGTCGACGTCAGATACCCGAAGAAAGTACTTACAGTGGATGCTCTTATTTCCTGATAGTTATTGTACTTTATTGTCTAGATGTACATGCCATGAGTACTGTCACGATTATCACATGAGATTAATTTTTATGGATTCCAGTCATGATTACTATATTCCTGTTTATCTTGTTTTTCTGTTTACTTTCTTCCTGATTCCTGCCATGAGTTGAATCCACGATTGCTAATTAGTCACGAAGTAATTTAGTATATATGTGATCAAAACCTAGTATATCATGTTCCTTGAAGAATAGCTAATCATATACAACACGTACGATTGAGCCATGCCAAGTAGATCCTTCAACAAATCACATATAGAAAGTAGTACTTCAACCTCACATAGTGTAGCTATGACTTTTGCATTCACATTGCTATGTCACATGCCATGAATTTTGTCTATTTTATCTGTCTTTACCATGTTACTATTTTATTTCAATGTTCTATCTCCTATTTCCTGTCATATGATATCTATCATGTTATGAGTAGTGGTCCATGTATTGTACTTGCTCCAATCCTGACTCGATAACCATATTTTTAGGCGATAACTTAGAGCATTGATATTCCTGAGGCAGTGTAATCTTCCAGTCCCAAAATACATAGGACTACGAGATCATATACATGTCAGCTAAGTATCAAGTGGACTCTAGCCCAGTTCGAATTAAACTAGGCTAATAAGCAGAATATATCATGATAAGAATATGCAGCACGAGAGAATAATAAAATAGAACCATGTACCAACGATACCTGAGTCCTGTAGACACAAATCATAACCATCCATCGATTCTACCAACTCTGCCATAACTAGGAGACATCACCAGATCCTCAGTGGACTAGCAATACACATAATATACAAGCCTACTTTGACAGTAATAACATGTAAGAAAAATAGGAACAACAAGTTGAGGAAGGAATAACACATAAAGAAACTCTACAGATGGTGACATGTCATGAGAATATAATATTAATTATGGCTATAGGTACATGCGATATAATCGCAGCCCGGTGAGGCACTAACGTCCTATAACAGTTCTCTACCGCAGCCTGGTGAGGCACTAATAATAGAGGTACATCCACAGCTAATAAAACACTCTCTCCTAAGGTACTAGAAAGTCAAGTCTATCACGTCTACTCATGTCTGAGTCAAGTATGGGTCAAATCGGTCAGGGAAACATGGCATGGGCATAGTAATGCTATTACTAGACATGAACAAGATAAGAAAGATAGAAAAAGTAATATGGAAAATGAGTAACAGTCTACGTGCACGTAAAACTAGAAGATACAGTAATAATGAGAGAGTAACAAGAACACGAGGAAAAATATAAGCAAGTAAGATAGAATGGTAACAACGATGCATATAAATACTATAAAGTTTGGCAAGGTGTACTTGCCTAGTGGTAGCATGTAGAACCAACACTAGCTAGTCAATCAACAGGCCACAAATGTCAAACTCTTACAGATGACTCCGGATGTTGAAACAGACATTAACAACGTGTTTTTTATAAAATTAATATCTAAGTTTGACTGCACAAAAGTCCAATTCTGGACACAGGGAAAAAAACAATAATTTTGAGCCAAAATAGTGTCCGTCGTTGGACCCGCTTTATACCAAAAAGTGTGCCAGCACCTACGATCTCTAAAGTGATCAAAGTACATATCTACGGATCTGATTTGATGATACAAATCCAACCATATCTCCAAAATTGGATTTCGGTAGGCCGTGCACAAATTTACCTGTTGTATCGGGTCGCGGGCCCGCCAAAATATTATTCCGGTCGACCTTCTCAGAATCGGACCAAACTTGGCTCACATGACCAAAAAAATGATACGAGTCCAGTGGCACAAGTTTGTTCGTGATGTGACGAATGTGCACAAAGTAATTGGCTAGTTTGCAAAAAGGTCGATACGGGAATTTTTGATAGATACGGGTTGATTCCGGCGTGCACATACGTCCAAATCAACTTCCGTAAAATCCTATATGTTTGGGTATACCATACGCGTCTTTTGATGCAATTGGTACTTGACGAAGTGGTAGGATATGGTGGGACGAACTTCGTATCGTAAAATTAAAAAAAAACTATTTTCGAAACTATTTTTTTCGTAATTTTGAAAATATAATTCTCAGCATATAAACAACGAAAATAGAAACTTTAAAAAGGTTTTCAAAGATCTACATGTTGTCTCAAATGCTGTTTAACTAGAGTTTGAAAATTTGCATAGATTGCCAATAATTGGCCTTCCAAATAGAGGTGTTGGGGCTGTTCTATGAACTGTTCAAGAACAGTTTTCGTTGAGTTTTGGTTCGATTTCTATCAGATTCAAATACGAAAGTGAATAAACAAATTAATGGGATTTGTAGGTGTTATGGTTGTGTTCTCACCTTTTCAGGTAGTTCGTAAAATGGCTGCACGACTATGGAGAAACGTGTCCGCAAAGTTGGGATCAAAGGCTGCTGCAGCCCTGTTATGGGCTCTGCTGCTACTGCCACCCGTTGCTGTTGGCGGCCGGTGATGCGATTCCGGTGGCGGTGTCCCAGGGCAAAAATATTTGTCAGCTCATTTAAAATAAAATAGGAAAATATATATGCATACAATAAATGTACACCTACCTGGATGTCTCTGAACGTACTACCTGTCTACTTGGGGTTAGGTTTTGTTCGGGTAAAGTCCGGGCTAGTTTAGCACAATCGGATCTCCTAAAAAGTAAATAATCTAATTAATAACTAATTAAATCATTTATAGAGGCTAGGTCACAACTTTGACTGGTTTTTCTAGTAGGAACAAACTTATGGCTAGGCCTCCCCTACTATGGATAAAATACTAGTCAAAGCACACAACTACACTAGCCGTGCCAAAATTCCTAGTCAATATGTATCTCAAACTTAACCATGACTAAGGCTATATATATATAATATATATATATATATATATATATATATATATATAATATATTTTTATATAATATATATATATATAAACAAAATGTATTTAAATCTATTTGTCTGTGTAACATCCCAAAATAAATTCAAAGTAATTCTACTAAGTCATGGCAACCAAACATGGCTCACCTAATGGGATTAGCTAGGTTAGGGTCCCAATATCTTTTCTCGTCAAATCAAGTCGAAAAGTCAACCAAAGAGTCTATTGTGCCATTCGCAAATAAATAGTACATGGGAACCCGATTGAGTGGCACACCCTAGCATGTACATCGTAGGCTCAAAATGGGTCAAAATTATATATTGGGTTAAAAATTTTGATCGATGTCGAGTCACAACTCACGTTGGATGTTAGGTCTAGAATTTCGATAAATGGTCAAATGGCCGAAAATGGCAAGTTGTGCAAAGTCAACAGAATGTTAGGGAACAAGTTTGGGTGGGCATGATATATCAAATTGAAGGTGGACTAGTCTACTTCTAAGATCATGAAGGACGTTTCGAAAGATTGACATTTTTTGTACTCCAAAAACAAAGCTACGAAAAAGTATATCTATAGTCTTCGAAATTAAAATAATTCTCACTAACGAAGAACCACACTAGCGTAACTAGGAATAGTTCAAGGGATACTCTAGGTCATTACGGTGTCTCCAAACAACTCAAGTAATAATTAATCCTAAAAAAATTGATTTTGTAACATCTCTATCATAAAACTATATATGGTTTTCTCTAGTCATTCTTCTTGGTACTGGCAGTCTTACAATGATCATATTGAAGGCTTGTCCTCCTAACCATATTACTATCACAAATTTTGTAAGTCTCTTTTTTACCTGACCAAGCTAAGTGATACCTACTTTTTCATCTAATCCTAACCATACAACTGATACGACATAATAGTAAATGGGTTGGGTTAGGCTATGTTTAGGTTCTCATAGAGGGTCAATCTTTATACTAAAACTACTACTATACTCTTGATCGAGTGACTACCATAAGGGCTTAACCTGTACGATTAATATTTTTTCTATACTGAGAACGTCTACCCATCTTTGGTCAAACTACCGCATCAAACACATGATACCCTAAAATTTTATAACCCTTGTACCCTAGTTGCAAAAATACGTACCACTAGATATCTATGGCCTATGGCATCTATAATCCCCTCCTATCAATCAAGCAATCAAAATCCAATAAACAAACTAACTTACACTATAATATAAAATTTTTGATAAATCTATAAAGTACGATCATTCATCACTCCAAATTGGAAGGACGAAAATCAATGGTACGAGACAGCAAAGAAAATAGTCGAGAGCAAATACGAAGTTCAAGGATGATAGAGAACTTCTAAAAGAATTGTCAAGCAGTTGTGGATTGAGATTCCTAAGGGTTCAATCATATTCGCAGGTCCGTTCGGTACAGTAACGTAACCGAAACCTAACTCGACTTGCATGGGCCACCAAAAAAAATATACGCCCCATTCCTAAAATAATAGGACTATGAATTTTTACATGCCAGCAACGTATCAAGTGACTCTAGCCCAGCTCGAATACATATAAGCTGTCTAGACTATGGTGATAGGTCTAATCATGGCAAGTCAAAACTATATCTCAATCCATATAAACTAATAAACATAAAAAAATATGGTTCATGGTCTGCAACCCACTAGCATACATGTCCGAATAGACTTGAAAGAAAATACGAGCCTGTAAAACTAGACTAATAAGCAGAATATATCATGATAAGAATATGCAGCACGAGAGAATAATAAAATTGAACCATGCACCAATGATACCTGAATCCTGTAGATGCAAATCATAACCATCCATTAATTCTACCAGCTTGGTCCTAACCTGGACAGGTCAGTAGGTCCTCAGGTGACTAGCAAGACACATAATATACAAGCCTACTTTGACAGTAATAACATGCAAGAAAAATAGAATAACAAGTAGAGGAAAGAATACATAAGGGAACTCTACAGATGATGACATGTCATGAGAATATAATATTAATCATGGCTATAGGTACATGTGATACAACCGTAGCCCGGTATGTCACTAACAGTCCTATAACAGGTTCTCTACCGTAGCCCGGTGAGGCACTAACAATAGAGGTATAGCCACGGCTAATAAAATACTCTCTCCTAAGTTACTAGAAGTCAAGTCTATCATGTCTAGTCATATCTAAGTCAAGTATGGGTCAAAAAAGTCAGGGAACATGGCATAGGCATAACACACTACCACTAGACATGAACAAGATAAGAAAGATAGAAAAAGTATATGAAAAATGAGTAACAATCTACGTCCATGTAAAACTAGAAGATAACAGTGATAATGAGAGAGTAACATGAACACAAGAAAATATGAGCAACAAGATAGAAAAGTAACAGCAATGCATGTAAATACTGTAAAGTTTGGCAAGGTGTACTTGCCTGGTGGTAGCACGTAGAACCAATACTAGCCAGTCAATTAACAAACCACAAAAGTCAAACTCCTACAGATGACTCCGGATGCTGAAACAAACATCACCAATATGTTTGTCATGAAAGTAATGTCTAAGTTTGATAGCCTAAAAGTCCAATTCTGGACACATGACGAAACGATAATCTGCCATTTGACCCACTTTGCATCGAAAAGCGTGCCAACATCTACTGCTCTAAAGTCATAAAACTATATGTCTACGGGTCCGGTTTGATGATACAAACCCAACCGTATATCCAAAATTAGATTTTGGTGGGCCATGCACAAATTTGCCCATTGGATTGGGTTGTGGGCCCTCCAAAATAGTGCTCCGGTCGACATTCTCAGAATCGGACCAAATTTGGCTCTCGGGACCAGAAAAATGACACGAGTCCAGTGTCATAAGTTTTGTCACGATGTGATGAACATGCACAAAGAAATTGGCTAGTTTGCAAAGAGACCGATATTGGGATTTTTGTCGAATACAGATTGATTTCGCGTGCAGACACATACAAATTAACTTTTGCAAAATCCCATACGTCCGGGTATACCATACGCGTCTTTCGATGCAATTGATTTGATTTCTGATAAATTTTGAAGATGATTTGATTTGGATTTTGGGTAATCTCGTATAGAATACGATTAGAGATTGATTACAAAAGATTTAGGATGAAATCTATTTTAAATTTCGAATGATTTTAATCAATTGAAATTAGAAGTTCCCAACTTGTACAGGTTGTACTGTTGGAGGAGATGAACAGTGCGAACCACTGTTCATCATATTGTGTTTTTTTTTTTTTTCTTTTTTCTTTTCTTCTTTCTCTTATAAGTCCTTTACATGTATATATAATATATATATATATATATCCACACACACACACACACACACACACACACACACACACACACACACACACACACACACACACACACACAATATCCACCACATAAATGTATACAAGCATTATTTAGAAAATATTCTAAACAAAGTAACTAATGGTTGTATCGTATATATTAATAATTCTATTTACTAACATTTATAATTAGAACTTTATCGATTTCTAATAAGTAAATAATATATAAATATATAAATATATATATATATATATATATATAATATATATATATATATATTTATATATATATATATATATATTATATATATATATATATATATATATATATATATATATTACTCTCATACTATGTATACACTATACACACACAAATATAGCCTAAAAATTCCCAAAAGTCTAAAAGGAATATTTTAAGAAAATGTTCATCATATTTCCTAACCAAAAATAATTTCAATAATCACACTTATATTTTATATAGCAAATATTTAGGAAAAATTTATTAGCTCATTTAAAATAAAATAGGAATATATATGCATACAACAAATATACACCTACCTGGATGTCTCTGGATGTACTACCTGTCTACATGGGGTTGGGTTGGGTTTGGTTCGGGTAAAGTCTGGGCTAGTTTAGCATAATCGGATCTCCTAAAAAGTCAATAATCTAATTAATAACTAATTAAATCTTTTATAGGGGCCAGGTCACAACTTTGACTGATTTTTTTAGCAGGAACACAGTTATGGTTAGGCCTCCCCAGCCATGGCTAAAATACTAGTCAAAGCGCACAACTACACTAGCCGTGCCAAACTTCCTAGTCATATGCATCTCAAACTTAACCATAACTAAGGCCATATATATATATATATATATATATATATATATATATATATATATATATATATATATATATATATATATATATTAGGCTATTATAAATATAATCATATATATACAAAATTGTATTTAAATCTATTTGTCTGTGTAGCGTCCTAAAATAAATTCAAAGTAATTCTACTAAGTCATGGCAACCAAACATGGCTCTACCAAGTGGGGTTAGCTAGTTAGGGTCCCAATATCTTTTCTAGTCAAATCTAAGTCGAAAAGTCAACAAAGAGTCTCTTGTGTCATTCGCAAATAAATAGCACATGAGCACCAGATTGAGTGGCATACCCTAGGCATGTTCATCTTAGGCTCAAAATGGGTCTAAACCATATATTGGGTCAAAATTTTTTGATCGATGTCGAGTCCCGAAATTACGTTGGAAGTTAGGTCTAGAATTTCGATGAACGGTCAAATGGCCTAAATTGGCCCGAATTGTGCGAAGTCAAAATAATGTTAGGGGATAAGTTTAGGTGGGACATGATATATCAAATTATAGGTGAACTTGTTTACTTCCAAGCTCATGAAGGGCGTTTCGAAAGATTGACATTTCTTGTACTCCAAAACCAATGCTATGAAAAGTATATCTATAGTCATAATAAAAAGTAAAATAAATTTAATAAATGTAAATCATATAAAATAATATAATATAATTTCCAAATATTAGGGTGCTTACAGGCAGATCATAGCTTAGCCGAGGATGTAGTAGATGATATAGCGGACTTACCACTGGAGGTTGTTTAGTTGGAATAGATTTTACCTTCTACTGATTAGATTTCTATTTTCAGATCATTTGTTGAGTGGTACTATTTCAAAGGATTACTGTATTTGACTTCTGTGTTGAAATTTGTGGGCTTATCTTTATATTTCATATATACCTATTAGTATTTATAATTGAGCTAGAATCTGTACATCATGATTTAGGTTATGTGGATTGGATTGGATGTAATAGAGGATTTTACAGCTTACTACCATCGACTCTGTGACGTAGGATGAACATGCTTCCACGTACTCGTGCCTGAACTTTCGGGTACGAGTCGTAATACGTTTTTAAGGTGGCCAATGCAGGTCTCGTCTTCGTAATTAGAGCGATGTCTTGGTAGTGCAACGTCTTAGTTGTACTACTGCGAGCCTGCGATAAGATATAGAAAATATGATATTAGAATGAAGAGTACTCAATCAAAAAATAGGATTCCCTGAGTGATTCCTGGACCTATCTTAAAATCTGCTTCCCCTTGTTTCTGTCTACTCTCCCTGATTCGTTGTTGAATTTGATTCTTGGTGTTCGTGGTTGACTTTGATTTTGTATCGAGATATATTTTATGAACTAAATTAAGGTATATTCTGATGATATTATGATGATACAGTGTGAAAGGTACATGTCTGCTTTAGTTATGGACTTTAGAGTTTATCGCCTTTATACTAGTTTGCGTGACAAGGACATAGAGCCTGATTTTGGATATACTTATATTAGTTTAGAATACAGAGTTTCTCGCAGCCATACCGAGAGACGTGGTGAGAATTCTAGATAACATAATTATAGAGGTATATACCTTACTTATGGAATCTAGCGTGGCGAAGATTCTAGGTAACATGATTATGGATAGACATATGTGATTATCATATTATATTTTGAAATTGGTTCTTAACATATCATCTCTATCATTTTATTTCTGTTATCATATAATTTATTCCCATCATCTTCCCTAGCTTAGGAGTAGGATATCCCTAGTTCCTCTAATCAAATTCCTTTTTGAGCTTCATTCCTGGGGTTCCTTGGATAGTATAGTTGTTGTAAACTTACAGATAGGTTCTGTCATTTAGTATTAGTGTTGATTGTTGGGAGTATAGCTTGTGCGTTTGTGAGTGATTCCTGGTTGGACATGTGAGTTATAGGCATCAATCTAGAGATAACTTATAGTGTAGTACCTTTGTACCAATAGTTTTATGTTAGGTATCGGTATAGTTAGTATTCAAACCAATGCTAGAAGGGAGAGTAGAGTACGATGATTACCTCATTTTTCCTCGTAAATCCTATCTTCTGATTTTCCTATCCTTGTACGAGTGATTCAATTTTCTCTACTTTGAAATGAACCTTTAATTTTCAATATTACTAAATTTTGATTGAGACTAAATGACTTGGTTACAAACTTTATCGTGCCAAATTTTGATTCTTGATCATTCTCTCATGCCTAGACTAGATTTCATTTCTATTATTGCTTATAGCTCGTCTTTGATCATATCTTAATCATGACTAGAATCTATGTTAATCTTTACCTTATTATTGAACATACCATAATTCTAATCTTGGTCATGCCTAGAACGCCTTGCATGACTAAGCGATTTTGATCCACTGATCGTGACTATATTTTGATCGTGCATAAACATTTTGGTCATGTCTAGATAACTTATATGCTTTTGACCATGACCATATTTCAATTTATCCTTAATCGTGTCTAAGCTTTGATCTTTGATCACATTGTATGACCTTGATTCTGACTTTGATCATACCTATCATTCTACACTTAAATTTTGATCATTTCGACTTGATCATAATTATGATTTGACTTTATCACGATTATCATGCCTAAGGATAATAAACTCCGTCGTACTTATACGATTTTAATTATATTCTGAATCTATTCTTAAATTGTACGTAAATGATTCATTGTGCCTATAATTTTGACTATATTTTGATCTTGTCCATTTCATGCTAACACGATTTAATCGTGCGTAAATGACTATGGATTTGAATATCCCTAATCGTGCCAAATCATAATATTTCCATATTTGATCACATTTTAGTGCTTTGATTATTTTAAGATTCTCCATTTCACCTAAAGTTTTATTCTTATTCATGCCTAAATTTGATTGTGCCCAAGTGGTTTGAAGTATACTAATGATTATATGCCTAGATCATTCTATGTTTAACTTTTGATTCTGTTCCAATGTAATCATGATTTTGATCCAAACGATTGATCCTTTTAGTCATAACTAGCTCATACCTAAAAGATGGAATATATCCTTCATTGTTACTATACGGTTTAGATCGTGACTTAATGCTTTTGATCATGCAAAAATCCATCTGGTTGTGATTTCGATTATATATCTTAATCATATCTAATCTAATTCATAATCGTGCCCAAATTTTAATTTTAGTCATGCCTAGATGACTTTGTGACTTATATTCTATGATCATGCCTAGAACTTTCATTCCATTTGACCGTGACCATACATTGATTTTCAAAATCATACCCAAGTTCTAGTTCGCAATTACGCTAATATGATTTATTTCTAATCGTGCCTAAAAACTTGATTCTATTATTGCCATGCCTAAATTTAGATTATATGCTTCATCATATCTAGGTTATATCCGACTAGATTCCACCTTAGACATGACTATATTCTCGAAAATACCAAATGATTAGTCATGCCTACATAATTTTGTATGACTAATGACTTTGACTTCATATATTAAGTTTATCCTAAAACGTGCCTAAATTCTGAATTTTTAGTCACGCCCATATGACTTTGGTCGTGTATTAACCATTCTGTGTTTAGATTCCAAGTTGATCATAACTAATAATTTTCATACAGACCATTTTATTTCTATATCATGAGCTAATGCTGATGTTGTTGAGTTTTTTCATTGCACACTGCTATACAGGCATCCAAAAAAAACCCTCTAACCGATACGTGTTGTTGTGCACCTAGTGCACTGCTGGCTAATACCTGACCGAACATGCCCACACACTGCTCTAAAGCCCCTGGTATTCCTCTAACAGGGCCCCTATCTCTCAGGCCTACTACTATTTCTTCCTACCCGTCTACTGATCCTAATAGAAGCATATATTGTTGTTTGCTGCTTCTAATTGCCCTGCAGGAGTAGCAACTGCTACCATATTTCCACAATACTGCTGGTGTGGGTTACAATAGTTAGCTACTACTGCTCTGTCCAAATACACAGGTGCTTCAATCCTATCTTCTCACCTACATACCCACATCTCCCTTTCACACAACCTGCTGTGCACAAAACCTAGATGCACAACACACTCCACATCTAACTAATCAATCTATCTATCCATGACTAACCCCCAAACTATACAGCTATACATCTATATAGTTGTCTACCTAGCTATCTATCTATATATGCACACACACTACCTATGTGTAACATATATACACACTCACCCTATCACAAACTGTAACGCTCCAGTCCTAAATACGTAGGACTAGGAACGTAGACATGCCACCTATATACATACGAAGTATACTCCAATATGTGGAAGCCTCGTATGAATACACAAGCTGTAAAATGCAGTAGAACCGTAACTAATCTCATCCACACAAAATAAATGATGAAAGATATCATATAATGATAATGAATTGTCTTGATACAATATGTTGGGCGGAGACAAATCTACTACCAACAAGTAAATAAAAATACGTGGGAAATAAAATAATTTTGGCGAGCGAAGCGAAGACGATCCAAGTGCAATCATCCTCGAAGAAATAATGATGATCACGGCTAGAGCTAGAACACCTGCGAAAGACAAGCACACACCTGGAGTGATAACCAGGTCCTCAGAGGGACGTAACAAGACACATAATATCATGCCATATAAACTGAATAAATATTGCTCAAATAAATAAGTCAATTGAATTATAACATGGTCCAAAACACACCTATTGAACTAGCTTACCATCTTCCAAACCAAATAAGGACAGGAGATGGTAAACTAATTCACGGTGACGTATCTTTGCATGCTAAGAATCCAATATGGTATCCGGACCCCAACAAAGTTCAATACCTTCTCATCGAAGTAGTAAGCCACACCTACAACCAAACAAGGACAAGATGTGACGAACTAATCCGCGACAAGTTAATATTCTAATCCACGTCAGATACAAGCACCCAAACCAAAAGTACTCGTACCTAACGGATAAAGGAGCCTAACCGTTCTAAGTGAAATGTAGTTAAGAACAATCCTTCTTACGCATGGGCCGTAGCTAAAATAGGATCGACATGGTCCCCCCGGGGCACCAGAGCCCCAATCAGTAAGAGCATAACGTTCTGCAGAACATCAGTGGCCGTCAGTAATCATGGGTAATCTGAACCGCGTCTCCGGCGGAGCTCACAAATTACAAAAGGGAAAGTGCATCGAAGCCCATACGCTAAGGAATTGTCCTCCCCGTCCAATGCCTACTATGTTGTATCCACAACAGAAAATCTCTATAACCGCTAAGTCAAACTAGCATGCAACCTCTATTAGCGGTTATTCTTATTACACGGCTTATACGCACCGGTGGCCAGCCAGTCACGCATGTCCGTGTTCTACATACGACACACAACTTTGTGGTACAACGTGTCAAGGCCAATGAATGCAACACACACGGTGGTCCCTTAAATCTAGGTTTAATGTGTAAGAAAAATAACACATAGCAGGAAATATAAATGAACAGTAAGTTCTAACATGTTATGCCATGTATCACAGTTTATTTTGCATAAAGAAAATAATGAATAATGCATAAAATATGAACTAAAATAAATAAACAGCAAATGGCAAGGTATTTTGCCTGGTAGGATGCCTGGTGTACTGCAATGATCAATGTGGCACGAACTGCGACTTCGGTGTAACAACTATGCAAGGTGACCTCTGATGGTGGTACGGACAGTTCCGTTGGGTCCAGAAGGATCAAATTAGTTATGTTCGACATAAGGTACGTACAGAATTGGCAAGGGATTGAGAATATGACTAATCGCAGAAGAGAAAAATAATTGAAGGAATTTGATAATTAAAAATATTACATTTTTAGAAAACTATTTATAATACTCGAAAATATTTTCTTATTAGCTAAAATAGTTTTTAGATATATATAATTGAAAAATAAAAATGTTTTAAGGCAAAACTCTAAGTTTGTAAAGATACGACTTTAGATAGAAAAAAATATATTTTAGATAACTACCTTGAAAAATCTAGAAATGAAAAATCATTTTAGGCTACATTATAATTTATAAGTCGAAAACTATTTCTTAATTAAATAGAAAATCTGCAACAAAAATTTTTTTATGAGCCAAAATATTTATAGATAAATATCTCGAAATCTAAAAAATCTATTTAGGGCTAAGATCCTAATTTGATATTATATGTAGAGTTAAGTTACTACTATATTTTGTTACAGAATATATATATATATAATAAACAAATTACTAAGGTAATAATAATAATAATAATAATAATAATAATAATAATAATAATAATAAAATAATAATAATAACAATGTCCACATACCGCTTTACTAGTAGTAACCATAAAAGTAATAATAATACAAAAATACTAATAATTTTACATATACAATACCTACATCCATTCTTAATATATAATAATTAACAAAAAAATAATATATAAAAATAAAGCAGTGTAATGTTGTTCTCCTTTTTCGAGGAGATCAACAAACAAAGTTTAGAAAAGAAAGATTTAAAGAGAGAAGAAGCTGAGAGGGAGAGAGAAAGTGGATTAGAGAGAGTGTGGGTAAGAGTCCGATCGACGGAGGGTTATTTAGGTGCGGACGGTCGGGAGAGGGAAGAAGCAGGAGGCTGCGGCACTGGGCGGCGACCGGAGACCGAGTGGACGCGACGACCACTTCGACGATGCAAAGCTCGTCATGGCGAGGCGGGCGGTCACCGCAGAGGCGGTTACCAAGGCTGGGACGGAGCTAGACGTCGACGAACGGAGGTTAGGTCATTTTAAAATTTTAGGGCTTTTTGTGATGAGACGGTGGTTTTGCTGGTGGTTGCGCCCGGAATGGCCGTGGCGGGCGTGATGGTGGCTATGAATTGGTGTCTGTTTACTGGAGGGTTGGTCGGAGAGGATGAGAGAGGTGATGGTGGCGGTGAGCTGCAGTTTGGTCCGGAGCGGCGCGGTGTGGTGTAGTGGTTGGATGGGGGAGATCTGTTGGCCATGGTGGTGAAGGATAATGGTACGGCCAGGGGACGGTGGTCAGGTGTGGAGTCATCTTGGTTGGTGACGGGGTTCAGGAAGGCACGACCACGAGGAGGAGTCCGTGGGCTATAGGTTGGTAGAGTTGGCGGAGCGACGATGGCGTTGCCGTGGGTGCGGCGATGGTGACAGGTGGTCAGAAGAAATGGCAGGAGGAGATAGGCTGCCGGGAGATCGACTTGGGGGCTGGACGCGACGGTGACGGGGTTTGGCCGAAGCTGTTGATGTTTCGGGAAGCGTAGGTGGTGTTGGCGAAAGTGCGGGCTAGTGGTGGCGAAGACGTGGGGCTATGGAAGGATCGGTCAGGAGGCGGGGTTCCGGAGATGGTGGATGCTATAGGCTGTACGGGTTTAGAGTAGGGTTAGGTTAGGGGTTTGATTGTGTCGGGGATGTGTCCGACGGAAATAATATATTTGTAATAAACATGGAATAAGATTTCGAACTCCGACACGAAGCACGACACTTGGTGGAGAAATATTTGTGGAGGAGTAATGAATGATAGAAATTTATGCAGGAGTACCTGTCTTTTGTAGGATGTGGGAATTTCCAGTTGGATAGGGATTATGATTTAAATCCCCTTTTTGATAAATCGCATATTAATTAAATAGATTAAGTCAATCAAAATCCAATCTCAATCTAGTTTAAATCCAAATAAATCTAATAGATAAATCTTCATCCTTAAATTAACTATTTAAATCAAGCCAATAATTCTAACCACAATTTAAAGTATAATAATTAAACTAAAATATCTTTTATAATTAATTAAAAATAATTTCAAAAATACATAAATATTCTTAAATATCTTTTTGAAAAAATATTATATGAATAAATTTCGAAAATAAATTCAAATTAATGTATCTCATATGCAAGAAATATTTGCAAAAATAGTTTTCTAAATTACCACTATTAAATAAGATAGCCTATTATAAATAAATAAAGTAATAAGTTTTGGCCATCCCGATACGATACTTTTTACAACTTTAAGTAAAATACCAATACAAATAATTATTTTATATTATTTTGAAACTACAAAAATAGAAAAAACATTTTTCTAAAATATGTACGCTCGCACATATTCGCACTCGTCGAGGAACTTCGAAAAATGAAATTTCGCACGTGTCGTATAATGCAACTACGCGACGTACATACAAAATAAAACTAAAAAAATCAGTACCAAATTTATTAAAAATAGTAGAAATTTAGGGGTTTTACACACACACACACACCACACACACACACATATGTACCCATACCCACACATGTATATCTAACCACACACAACACCACACAACACACACACACACACCCACACACACACACATACACAACTACATGTGTGTATCCACATACACACATGTCAAAATCAAACACTTGGTGCGCACACACACACACACACATATATACACACACCACGCACGCACACACACACAACACACACACAAACACACACACACACACACACACACACATGTAACCATACCTACACATGTCTATATCTGACACACACACAACTACATGTGTGTATCCACGTACACACAAGTCAAATAATCAAACACTTGGTGTGTATTACACCTGTATTGCACTAGTACAATAAGCTTGTGATACGCCCAAGATACTTATGCCAAACCTTGTCGAACCTAACCAAAACATAGGGCATGTCTAAAATAATAATTAGAGATTAATTAGAGCATTGCATAGCGAGTGTCAAGTGTGACGTGTAATATGGCATGTGTGTCACAAGTATCGGAGGGAAAAACTCCTAAATTGACTATGTATCCTACCGTACCATGATTTGGCCTACTCGTATCCAATTATGGACACGGATTTAGGCACACATAATCAAGTCTAGTCTAAATAGATCTACTTGCCCATATGACAAATACTTAGTGTAACATTCTTCAATTTTTCCAAAAATGGCATAAAAAGTCACTGTAACTTCTACATAAAGGGTCATTTGAGCTTAGTTCTTCCTCCTATGGGTACCCCTAGTCCTTCGGTGGATTCCTCAGTGTCAAAATGCACAATTAGAGTCTAGAAATTAGGCGCAATTAGATGTATAACTATTGGGAGATGGATTCCCAATGCAAAAGCCCGGTAGATACGATTTGGACATGGTGGGACACAAGCTCCTAGCCAAAACTTCCCTCCTCAAGTGCTTCTCTAACAATGACAAGCTTGTTAGCCTCCTTGAAATGAAAATTAGAGGGTTGAGATTTGGGAATGGATTAATTAGGAAAGAAAGGAAGGCTATTAGGGTTTGCTTCCAATTTGGAATGAATTAATTAGGAAAAGAAAAGGAATGCTATTAATGAATGAGAGGTTTATATAGCCTCCCATTAGGGTTAGGGTTAGGTTTAGGAATAGATAATAAGACTTAAAAGCCCCTCTCATTATCATGAATGTAATCTCTACAACTAATGGAAATATTCTATTCTTTAATCTAAAGGGAATGACTAACTAACTAGTCTAATCATGAGAACTCTAATTAATAGGACCAATGGGTCAAGTCAAGTCTAGTTGGGTCCACTAACACCAAGTCTAATAAATAGGCTAGTTCATCAATCAATAACATATATAATTATAATAATTATTCAAAAATTTAAATAATATAAAAATGACAAAAATACTCCTATCTAGAAATATGGTAATGACAATCCTACCCCACTTCGAAAATTTCCTCCTCGAATTTAACACCTCCACCTCTTTCTTGGTGAGTCATAATGTATTCACATATCTTCGCTACAGTCAACCCCAATAGTCATAGTCTACGAAATTTCTATCTAAAATCATACAACATACAATTTTATATAAAGAACAACATGCTTGGTTATCGTATTTACTTGCCAAGGTATTGCAGTCTCAGTCTAGGTTTTCTACGAACTACACTAACCAACTATAGCACAAGACAATCTATAAGGTACTAAGAAAAACTCAAACAAGGATATGACAAAGGAAGGAAAGAACAGATAGAACATAATTAGAGATACTAACCCAACACCTGTAGCATCGGCCTCCTCGACCATCATCACAAAAGCCCTGCCCTTCTAGGGTGTCTCCCTATGCCGGTACAAGATAATTTGCGGTGTCATAGGTAGCCGAACTGGACCCCCTACGGGCTGGGGCTGCATATAGGGCTGGACGAGCTATGAGGCAATCCCTCACTTGATGTCCAGTTATTCCACAATTCAAGCATACTCCGAGCCTCTTTCAGTAGTTTTTCCAAGTATGTCCAGACTTCCTACAAAAGGCACAAAGGAGTCTGCTAAGACTGTTGTTGAACCGACTGAACGAAAACTCTAGCTGGTGGATGGTACTCTAATTAAGGCTGAGAAAACTCCGTATGAACATGGGGGCGCTTAGCCATCCTGCACTGCCACTAGCACCACCCAAAGCATCCCTGCCTCAAATAAGCCTGAGGCCCAAGTCCGCCTTCACAATCTATGCATCCATCAGAATGTCCTTGAAGGTAACCATGCGGTGCCCTGAAATGTGCAATCAAACCTCTCCTTTTAGGCCCCTCCTGAACTTTCAAGCCCGATCTCTGGGGTCCTAAACCATACTCTTCGTGAAGCGGCTCAATCGAAAAAACTCAACAGCGTACTCGTCGACTGACATGCTCCCCAGAACAAACCAAAGAAAGTGGCTCTCTAGGGCCCCCAGAGCTACGTCAGGAAAGAAATTTTTCTTGAAAAGCTTCTTGAAGGTCTGTAAATCCCCACAAAAATTTCTACTAATATTTATTTCATGTTTATTTCTCAGTATTAAATTTAATGATTGTTTATTTTATTTATATACTGTATAAATTAAGTTATATATAATAAGCCTCCAGATGTCATTTTATCCTATTACTAGAATAATTATATATATGTATGTTTAGTAATTATATAGGCTTTAACATAAACTAATTTATAGAGCTCTTTATATGAAATGGGATTTATATACTGTTAAAGAATATATTAAATATTTTAGATAATTTTTAAGAGGGTATATTGTATCCTTTTTATTATTTCAAATATTTATCAACAGATTTTTGTTATAAATATACATATCCATGTATATATATGTATATAAATATAGATATATCTATATAGGTTAATATATATAAAAGAAAAGAATTAGAAAAAGAGTAAATATATATATATATAATTTCCCATAGCAGGGGACCCGACTGTAGTATATATATAGACCGAGAGAGAGGGGGGTGGGGGTCTTTGATCGACAAAACCCTAACTTCAAACCACCAAAACCTAACCCCAGCCTTCCCCTTCCCTGGGCGCACCCCCCAGTCGTCGCGCGCCGCCGTCGCAGCGTCGAAGAGTTGCCGGAAGGCTGCGTGCGCGGGTCTAGAACAGAGCACAGCAGTATATGTACGAAGCCAGGTACCGTTGTTCGTCGTCCATTTTCTTGTTATTTACTTGATTAAAATTCGATCTACGAACACCTACGAGTAGCTAAACTAACCAGGTTACGGTCCCAGTAATTATAATCATGGGTAACCAAACAACCAACCCAGAAATTTAACTTAAAGTCGATAAAAAAAACCTGTTCCAAGAACAGAGGTTAGAACAACCCAGGAGCCCTGTTCGGATATCGATTCCGGTCAATCACTTAACAATTTTTGAAAAACTAATTGAGCAGAGTTTTCAATAACCAGTAGGGCTTCCAAACCCTTTTTGTAGATCCTAATTTCATCAACTGTACCATAAGAAATCATAGTTTAAAAATTGAGATAAAATTAGTTTTTTTGAAATTAAAATATTAAAAACTCTTCGATACGACGTGCGTCCCGCCAATCCGGGCGACGTGGTCACGAACCGAAAGAATCAAAAGGTGCGTAATGGCTTCACGAACGTGTGGACTTTGACGGAATTCAAATTGGTCGCATGTGCGCGACGAATTTGATGCGTATCCATCGAAATTCACCGTATCGGTCTCTGTACAAATTTTCTAATTACTTTGTGCACGTTCATCAGGTCGAAAAGAAACTTGCGCCAACAGAACCGTATTATTTTTCTGGTCCTGTATGCCATGTTTCGTTCGATTCTGAGACAGTTGACCGGATCACCGTTTTGCAGGCCCCACGATCAGACCCAACGGGCGATTTTGTGCACGGCCTGCCGGAATCTAACTTTGGAAATACGGTTGGGTTTGTATCATCAAAACGAATTCGTAGACATATAGTTTGAAAACTTTAGAGACCATTGACTCTGGCACACTTTTCGGTGCAAAGGATCCAACGGTGGACACCGTTTTGACCCGAAATACCATTTTGCCCCTGTGTCCAGAATTGGACTTAAGGACAGACAATTCTAACTAATTTGACTATTTTGAGAACATTGGTAACATCTATTTCAGCATTCAGAGACTGTTGTACGAGTTTTGACTATTTTGGCACACTGAGTGGTTTGGAATATCGGTTTCACCAGTAAAGGACCACAGGCGAGTGCAGTTTATTATTTGTTTTCGATATTGAGCTTTACTATACCTCATTGTTAGTCAATAGATATATAATTTTTGTCTTTTATGTTTGTTATATTTTGTCGTGTCGGGGAGGTGAAGTACCAAGGATGTGTGATCTGACCTTATACAGTATATACAGTATAGACCGTGATTTATTATTGTATTATATCGTGTAGACAGTATTATATTATTACTTTATACAGTGTAGATAGTGTTTTATTATTACTTTATACAGTGTAGACCGTATATATTATACAGTATAGATCGTGTACTTTATACAGTGTAGATATTGTAGGCAGTGTCGTGTAATTGTCCCGAGACCGATCATATATCAAAGGTACTTCAGTCAGTCGGTGAGTATTAACTTTGTATTTATTTATTGTTTTCCTTTGTTTAGTTTAATTTGTCTTTCTGTGTTTATTTTTCAAACCATATATTTAAAGGCTAACCTCTGTTGTATAGTCATTTTCATATATTAAAACTGCACTTAGTGAATTGTACTCGTTCCATTTCTGACTGGAAACCAACGTTTTTCAGGTTAGCTGTGGCATCACTTAACATTGGGAGTTACGGGTGTACTTGCAGACAAAACCTAGAGATTAGCTAGATAGATGAGTTGTAAATATTTTAATATTTGTAAGAGTTTATATTTTTCTGCAAATGTAAGCTTGTAAATATTGTAAATTAAATTAATTTTGTGAATGAGCATTATTTATGGTTTTAAGCAATGTGGCTATACAGCGTTCTACCGTCGACACTACGGCGTAGGCTGGCTTGGACACACATTCGTATCTCGGAAAGCGGGTGCGGGTCGTGACAAGGTCTCCTAAGTAAGTCCAATCATAGCGAGCCTAGGATCCGTGTGATACCATGTGAGCACAATGTCAAACATCTGACTGGCGGCTGCCTCGACCTGTAAAATCTTAGGAATCTAAGCTAGTCACATAATCCTCTCAATGTCCTCCAGTCAGTTATCTGCATAAATTATCCCCTCGGTACCTTTGAACTTCCGATGAGACATCATCTTGAAGTCCTCAATGGTTCCCGACCTCGACTGCTGCTGCTGCTGAACTAGAGCACCCTGAAGCTGGATGAGCGCTACCTTCTCAACTACAGCTAATGCCAACTGGTAGGCACTCTCAATACTCTAGCACGTCACATCAGCCTGTCGCTGTTGTGCTTTGTCCTGGGCTCTCTGAGCCTCCATTATCTATTGAAACAATACAAACATCTGTGCTGCCTCAGTCGATGCTGGAGGCGGGTAGAGGAATACCCTCTTGCTCCACAAGAACAATCCTCTGCACTTGTGGAGGAGCGCCCCCAAAAGCAGCTGAAACCAAATGAAAGAAATAGTAGGAGCAACTCCCGCAGCCTGAATATAGAAACGAGAGGTAGCATACCTCTTAAAAGTTGCTGTGGGCCCAGAGCGATGAGATATAGTCTTCAACGACTTCCTGAAGACAAATCAACAAAGAAAGTCAATATGGCACAAGATAAGATATTATCAAGGAAGGACAATCAATTGAGAAAGATAATAATCAAACAAAATGGAATAGAAGATAGCAATTTTAATCCATAAGGGTCTAGTATGTTCTTTGCTAAATGCAAAAACAATCAAATATTTAAGGATACTAAGGATGATAAGCCAAGAACCAATTTAAAATAAAATCTGATTACCATACTTTTTTGCCCAAAAATCATGTTATCCAGAATCTTCGCCTCACCAGTCAGTATAGTTGCCTTAACTCCCGGTCCCATATTTATGGTATATAGATCTAAAATTATGTTGTTCGAAATAATCGTCTTGCCAGCTAGCATGGCTACGAGAAATCACAAATTCCATAACTAAGATATGCATATCCAAAACAAGTAATCAGGAATTTTGCCTCTCCAACTAATATGCGTGGTAAACTCTAGACTCCATAACCAAGACGGATGACTGTAATCCTTACTGCCTCGCCTAGTATGTACCACCAGAATATATCCTTGATATAATCTATAAACTCATCTTGATACAAATCAAAGTCAACAACGAACACCATGAATAAATTTCAACAACAAACTAGGAAGAGTAGACGAAAACAAGTGGAAATAGATTTTGAGATAGAGTTTATAGTGAGATTCTTAGAGGTTATCCCAGAATCTCTCAAGGAAACCTAATTGTGATTGAGCATCCTCTCATTCTAGTATCCTATTTTCTATGTCCTGTCGCAGGCTCGCACTAATACAACTAAGGCGTTGTACTATTACGACATCGCTCTAAATGCAAAGTCAGACTGCGGGCCACCACAAAAATGTGTCATGACCCATACCCGGTATAAGGACCCGAGGACATGGGTACGTCCAGCCTACGCCACAGCATCGTCGATAGAACGCTGTCCAGGTCAATAATACTATCTAACCATCTCACACAATAGTATATAGAATATGTTAATGATATCTCAACTCCATATGGAGGACAAGATGATGGTAATACTCATACTCAATAATAATAACTATAAGAGAGATGAATGGCACAATAAAGACATGAAAGATGTGATAATCCAGGAGAAGTCTAGAACATAACATAATCCAAAATCCTAACCAGAGTCTATGATTCTATATATCTCAACATAACATAAGTCTCAATATAATACGTGTCAATGAGTCAGAAAGCTGGCGATAAATCATTACTAATAGCTAATCAACTAAGTCGCTACTAGTGTCTCCTCTACTGGGCTGTCTCCTCTTGGGTCTCGTATAGGTAACCCTCATCTGGATCCATAATAGATAGGAAGGAAGCCCTCAAGATTCGCTGGAAAAATATTATCCAGTCAGAATTGAAGCGAAGCACAAACTCTAATAGTAGTTCCAATAAAGTAATAAGTACTTTGAAACAGTAATAGTGAGTGTAATACATGATAAACATATAGAAGTACCATAACTATCTAGTATATCATGTAATAAGAATGAAAAGACAAAGTAATAAAGAGCATCGTAATGAAGATGAAATAGACATGAAAGAAATCGAACTAAATGTATTTTGAATCATCATTTAACACATGTTTTCTATCAATATCCACGTCCACAATAGTACTGCTCAATTATATGGGTGACGTATGGTTGTCTATCCACGATAGTACAAGAGTACGGCTCAATCCAGTAGGATTGGCTATCCACAATGTCACAATAGTATGGCTCATTCCAACATGATTGTCTATCCACGATATCATAACTGTACGGCTCAATCATATGGGTAACTTATGATTAGCTATCCACAATAGTACAAGAGTATGGCACAATCCAAAAGGATTAGCTATCCACAGTAGCACAATA
>JANAVB010035017.1:9057801-9092801 GCA_029216955.1 Iris pallida
AATGTTGCTAATATTATAGAGATGCTTATGCTAGGAATTGTTGAAATGAATAACACATAAACATTGAATTGTTGAATGAATAACACTGGAGCTGCTAAGGTGAATTGATGCCATGAAATGAATTGATAATGTCCCTTATGCTTAATATTGTTGAAACAAGTGAATATTTGAATAACGAGATGCTTTGTGAATGATACTTGACAAATAAACTAGCTATGCTATTGACTCAATAAACTGAATGAGATACTAGAATCATGTACATACTGTGTAACTATTACAAATAGATATACAATGCTGCATGTTTTCTTATAAGCAATGAAATGAATAAAATGTTGTATGTCTCAATGAAATGCTATTGGGTCCTTATTGAAAGGAATGAGGTAAAAATGTTGGAAATGAATTGATGCAATGAGGAAATATGTGAGGCTTGGGATCGCTGAGATCACCAAGTGGAATGATAAAAAGATGATATGATGCACTGTTGCTTTCACTTATTTTAATATTTTACTATACGACTTCGAACACGATCGAGTCGGACACACATTCGTATGGTCATGGACAACTTGTATACAAGGTATTATTTCCTCGAACGGTCTCCAGGGCCATGGGGACCAATTCGGCCTAGGAGTAAATGTTATCGTGGTTTGGTGGCACGAGGTATTGGGACATTCATTTAGGCTCACAACCCGGTGGATGGTGCGTCACATACCCTTTGAAGTCATATATGACAAGTCTTAAATAGTGCACTAACACCAGTGGTCATGTTGTCAGGATGCACGCTAATGAATATTTTATACAGGCAGAGTAAATGTAACATCTAACCTATATTTAATACAGGTACGAAGGAGTCAGCTATTGGTAAGAAATTACTTAAATGTGATATATTCAATATTTATTAGTTCAACTTATTTATTTAATATGCTAAACGAAATGATGCTATGATGTTGCCTTTCTATAACATGTTCTAAGAGAATCACTATAATGTGTTTATTATATGTTAACTCAATTGCTGCTTCAAAGATGCCTAACATGAACACCTCTAGAATATGAATATACCAAGTATGCTTCACTGATGCCTTTACATGAAAGATGCTATAAGATGTTTACATGCTTCACCATGAATATTGTTTATGATCTATAAACTGATGCTAGGCCCCAAATAGAAAGGTCACTCTGATAAATGTTTGCTCAGATGACTACTTAGTGTTGGTTTAGCGAGTAGGCTAGTTCTGCTCGCCAGTACATAGATGATGTACTGACCCACGATGTGGACACTCTTTTTAGGTGCTTGTGCTTGGGAAGTTCAACACACGAGGATCGGCTTGATCAGTCCCTCGACATCGAAGATTTATTGGACATACAGAAGTTCTCCTTGCAAAAGATGATGTCTTCTGTTTATAAAGGGCATAATGTATGGAACATTGTAATCAATTATACCAGTAAGTTGTTAGCCAAGTCGGCATATCTAGTTGTAAGTCAAGGTATCGAGTATCAAATGTAAGCCTAAATAGCAATGAGTTTCAGTGGCTATCAAATGTACAGTGAGATGTGTTATAAACTTTGCATTCTATTGCAAGTTTTGTACTTTATTTCAACTATCAATAAAGACAACTTATTTCTATATATCTGTGTGACTTCAAGCTATCTGCTTATTTTCGTTGCTTGAAATCAATAATGTGTTATATTCAATAAGCAAGAATGTTCTTATTACCTTTAATTTGTTTGCTTCTGCCGCTGCGACTTATTCCTATTTAAAGAATATCAATCAGATACGGTCTTTGTTTTGTATAAGTACAATAGGTATCATACGCCCAAGCGAGGACGAGCGGTTCCTAGAGATAAATGTGAGGACAATGACTCTACGGAATTGGGGCATGACAAAGATGGCGTATCGCCAGTGACCTTCATATAGATATGTCAAGTACTAATGATGTCTTATACATGCATAGTAAGTTATTACTCAATTATAGGGAAGGATGTCGGCTGTTGGTAAGAATCACCTGAACGGTGATAACTATTATAATATGGTATTCTTTCTAACAATATATCATGCAGGCAGAGTAAGTATTATGAATGTACAGGGATAGCTACACGACCGTAGGTAAGAATCACCAAAGGGTGATAACATATATGCTTTACATTATGTTGGCTATATATAAGATGTATGTTTTACTTCTGTCGGATATAAACTACTAATCGACCCTAAGGCAGCAAGAAAGACCATTTTTGATAGTGTTCTACAACATGATGACTTAGTGTTGTATTATTAGGTAAGTTGGGCCAGTACGGCTCGCCAGTACATAGATGATGTACTGACCTACATTTGTGGGCATCTTTACAGGTGCTCGTACATGGGTGAAATCATTTAGCATCGATGAATCGGATGGGTGTGCAGAAGCTCTTCTTACAAGACGACGCCTCCTGCTATACGGGATATAATATATGGAATAGTGTAACTCAAACGAACCAGTGAGATTGTAAGCCAAATTGGTAAGTTCAATGTAAGTCGAGTCGGCATGTTCAGTTATAAGCCTAAATGGCAAGTAATTCAGTTTTCTATTCAAATTCTCGTAATATGTTCTAAACTCTGTATTCAACTGCAAGCCTTGTAACTAATTACAATTATCAATAAAGATGATATATTTCTTCATATCTTGTTATGACTTCAATTTATCTGCTTGGTTTTGCTATTATCGTTATTTCTGAGAAATACCGGGAACTATAATGGTTTTGCCTTGTACAAGTACAATCTAGACTTATAATGTATCATATTCAATGGCCACTTTTCGATCTTCCATGATTGGGGCGTAACATTACAAACAAACCGTCTGTCTTCTAATGGCTGCAGCAGACAACGGAAGATGAACCTGTTCATGCTTCCTGCTAATCTGCCCGAAGGGATATTTCCGTCCCGAAGGGTCCAAAGGCACCTTCTTCCTCAACTATGACGAAGAAGCTATAGGCGCAGACATTATCCCACCAGGCTATACCTGCGGCAAGGGTATTTCAAAATACTCGAATAAAAAGATCCTTACGGAAAAATGTGCGACATCCAGAGAGCACGTCTTCTCTATTATCTCCTACACTGGGGGTAGCCATCCGCTATGGATGAGATGTAAAGCTGGGTGTAGACCATCACCCAGCCATTTGTTGTTACAATTGCTGGAGTAGCCAGCTGCCAGAGTCAAAAGATGACACCACTATACGTCCCTACCCTGACGAAAATGAAGCTCAGGGAATCAGGCCAGACGGGGCCATACCCTTGCTAAATCTCCTAAACTGTCACGCCCCGCTCCCGCAGGAGCGATCGTCCTCGCTAAGGCGTGATGCCGCACGGGCCTAGGTTGCGCCCGTGCAAGGCTATGTCCAGAAACGGCCGATTTGAGCTAGGCCACAGAGTCGCACAGAGTGTCCCCATTTACAGCGGAAAGTAAATGAACACAAATTGAAGCGAATTCAACTCTTTATTGATATTCAAGAAGTTTACAAGCGGCGCTAGGCCGATATTACAAATCGCTCAAGCTCTCTCTCTGAAACATAAAAGGTGTGCCATGTGGCTTACAACATGGAATAATTCATGGCGATGTTCCAATACATTATGTCCTGTATATGGTGCTCTAGCTCCTTGCAACACTCCAAGACTCCAGAGATAGCTCTGTGCCTTAGCACGTTCGATGGAAGCTCCGCACCCGACGACGTCTCCTGCATCCTGCAAGCAGACTGTGGGATTATCAGTACATTGTTATGCACTGGTGGGGAGGCTAGCTCGCCTACAATGCTATCATTACCAAACACGTTCTATTTACTTTCGTGTACCGTCTATCATTTATTGTCTTTCTAATCTTGCCTTAGGATCATTTTCATGGCATATTTCATAGCCTATCTCGTGTTGCGTAAAACAAGTGTCGCATGGAAATACATGCACGACTTACCCATACTTACCGTCCGGCCTTCCCTGTCCAACGTAAACCAAGTTAGTCAACAATTCATATGAAATAACTTAACGTAGTTCATGTAAGCATTAAATGTCAAGTGCGTGTCCTTGCCTCGGGTTTTAGCACGTTGTAAGCACGTTTTCTAACTCGTTTGCTCGAAGTACTCTTTGATCATCTTGTGTGTTATATTCAAGCCTATTCAGAAAGTGCTTTGTACAGTTACTTAGACTACTTTGATTTCAATGCAAGGACTTGCACGTGGATTGCCACCAGCAAAGCCCACTTAAATCTATATTCACCGGTCGCTGGCATCACAAGCCATTTTGGACACATCCAAGCCGTGGTATTTCTCAACTAGCGTAGGGTGAGGACTGGCACACACACCGTTAGTCTCTTAAAATATGCCTGCACTTACGTCCCCCGGGTGGCCGAGTCCGCACCCAGGCAGCCCGTAAGCCATGACTTGATCCCGCCTAGGCCGGCCACGATCCTCCCTTTGATCATGCCGCAGAATCCGTATCACCCGTGCACGGGTCCGTCCATGACCATTTCGTATTTTATCGTCATAGGCTAACCCTTAGCCACAATGCGTTATCGACCAGGTTGGCGTCCGTGCAGCGCGGGTAGCGAGCCCCGTTGCACGTGTCCGTCACACATGTCGCTAACCATTCCTTTCCTTCTTATCTTTTATTCATTCATTCTTTTCTTTCTTTCACTTGTCCATTCGTTCATTGATTTATTTTCGTATTCATCCTTTCGTTGATTCATTCATTCACTCATTTATTCGTTCATTCTTTCATTTATACATTATGCAACTTTCCGTGCGGGAGTCGCCTTAGCGATCCATCGGTCCCATAGTCTTTCAATGTTGCTAAACCCTACTCGGAACGACTATGTTGATAGTCTCCCCGTTTTATTGTTGTAAACCATTCATTATTTTCATTGTTGAACGCATAAGGGACTTGAACATAAGCTTGTGCCTTAGCACGAGCGTGGAGCGCGGTGCGGGAGTTCTCGTATTTTCTATGTTCTTTTCCATATTCTATACAAGCATACAAGATGGGATTAATCCCTTAGCTAGGTGCGTTGGGTCATTTATTAGCATGCGCGGTGTTATCGCCTAGCAATTTCAGTGATATTGTCCGTATTATTATGTGTCTAGGCTAAGCAAAGAAGGGTTCATCGGAGCCACCCACCTTAGCGATGTTCGCATCGGCCGAGCGACACTCCGAGTGCGCCTTTGAAAGTCTAAGTCTGGATTCATCTTTGACGGGCCAATGTAAGTCTTGCATCGATTCTTCATCAGGTCGATGCCAACTCTTCGAGTCGACAACTCGTTTGAGTCATTGTACTTGCCATTTGAATCGGCGTTCCGCTAGGGCGGAGCGGGTCACTACATAATACACCACTCAAAACAAGTCTCGTCCTCGAGACTTCCTGAGTGCAGGTCATCCTAGCATTCCTTAACTTGCGTCGTCGTGCTTCTTAGGCAATCCCTATCGAACGGATCTATCGTTCGATGGCACCGAACTATACTCGATACCTTTCCAAGTTCCGTGTCGCATACGTTTGGTCAATTTTTTTTATTGAGTAACTTTTCATTCATTTTTGAGTTGATGGCACTTATTCAATTCAAGTGTTTTTTCGACTTGGTTGCTACTTTGACGTATCATGGGACTGAAAGTGGTCGCACGAGGTGCGTTGTAATTCGTCAAATGCAAGTGTCGTAGGCTGAGGCAAACTCACTTTCGTTTATGTGCATCGCAACACCCACTTGCAGCTGTATTTGAGTTCATCATATCGCTGAGTTTGGATCGTGTACGTATCCAAGGCGTCCCCCGAATACGTACATTTCAACCAATCTTAGTGATTAGCGAAGTCGGATAAGCTACTCATGATAGTTTTGATTTGTCGATGGTTTTGCTAACTTCAATTTAAAACCGAACTCATGTGTGTATCACATATCGTTTATCTCGGTCCTCGAGATTATTCGATTCGCTTCTCAAGCGCTCTTGTCAACAAAATCAATACGATTTCTTCTTAGCGGAGTCGGCCAAGTCTAAGTAATTCCCGTCCGATTCGAGACCAAGTATTGTACTATCATCGAGTACGTCTTCCGACCAATGATTCAATTCGTTATTCCAACTTTACTTGCGCATCATCCATTCCTATCATTCCCATCGTTTGGGGCCATTCTCGTTGTCGTTCACGCACACTCCTAATTTCCCGTCCTACTCTAAGTCTTGTTGCCCCAAGTCTATCGTCCGTCCAGACGATACTCTAATATCAATCGCACAGGTTCAATCACTCGGTATAGGGTCGTCCGCCTATCCGCTAGGCTATTTCTTTTCGAGGCTAAGTCAATGTCAGGATTGGAATCACAGTTTCCCAATAATAATGCCAACACTGACCCCAATCCTAGGGTCAAACCAAAGTCGGTAGTACGGGGGTTTTCTACCCAAGCTCGCGTCACTCAGATTTCTAAACATCGAGCACGATCACCTATTCGTATCAACGTATTCGTTGTGCATATTCGAATCCATTCAAATCACCCAATCGACATACTTCACATATCTATTCTAACCAATTCATGTATTCGATCACGAGGTCATCCAACTCGACAATACATTGCGTCCCAATCTTACGCGAGTCCAATTATCCATGGTGGTTCATGAATCACCATGCAACGCTCCCGTGGAATAATTATCCTCATCGGGGCATAACTCTTGTTTGAGTTTAGACTAACTCATTCTCGATACGCGGATTGGACCTAATCAATCCTCAAGTTCAATCATCACACACACTGATTCATTCTCGAGTTTACCTTCGCGTCAAACCACAAGTCGAAGCAATCAAATTGCCACGCCATCTAAGTTTAATCACTCCCGCTGTATGAATTACCATATCAGCGCTCACGCGGAGTGATCGTCCTAATCCGGCGCGACGCATGTACGAGGCTGGAGTTGCGCTTGCATAAGACAAGAACGTCAACGTTGTGGTTGTCAACGAAGCAAATCCAAGCATTCTCATTTTCATCCAAGCCAAATCAATTCGACAGTCTGACCGTCATGCGTTCAACTAAAAAATCTTCGAGCCAAGTCTATCTTTTCCTCGACACATTTTTAACATCCCAAGTATAGCATCCAACGGAACAATGACATTTGCACGATCGTCATTCGTCGAGTCAGAGTACCCCCGAGTTATCGCATATCGATCTTTGATACACCTCAATACCATCGATGACATACGTAACCTGACGATCTTCCTTTGCAACCGATTCCGAGTCGTACGTTGATGCTGTTGTCCGAGTTAGATATTCCATAATTTCATTTAATATTCAAGATCAAGATCAACTGCTATTCCTCAAGCTAGTTTCAAGATCGTTGTTCAAACTTAAGTCACAATTCATTTAAATCAATCCGAAATCGTACGCGCGATCCTCTAAGTTTCTTCGATCAAGACCATTCATTTTCATTCATCGTTCCGAATCATTTTCTAACTCACGTTGCCCATTGACAGTTGTTCGAACGACATCTCGTTCGGGACATATGAAGTTACGATCAACTAAGTGTGACGCGTTCTAAGGCTCTGCACGATCGCATCGCCTCGTCGACATACTCATTCTATCCGTAAATCCTTCAGTCTCGCTCGAATAATTTCTATAACGTCCATACACCACTCAGGGTTCGAGCCGCTCGACTAGTCGTCGACACTCATTCTTATTCTTCTCCGAACCTATCACATACACCACTCGGGTTCAAGCCATCCTATTTAATCCACAAGTCACATTTGCATCATGCGCTAAGACATCCTTCAGATTCGTTCGACGAATATCTAGCGTAATCGCTCACGTCGTCTCGACGTACTAAGTCGTTCGCACTAATCCTCAAAATCCAATAAATCTTCCGTGCACGCCTAAGCGTTAGTTTGATAGCATTTCTATCGATATATACTCTAAGTGTATCTCTGTTCCCGACCGAGCGGTACTTGATATCGCTCGCAACTCGATTGCACCAGGAGTCGAGGTACGCGACACGCAGCACAACTTAGCCAAAAGGCTGTATGTATAGCTATCCCGTGCGAACTATATTCGAGTTCGCATGCTCACTTATTCTCGTTCGAGCGATAATCGATCTCACATGCAACTCGTTTGCACCAGAAGGTCTAGGTGCGCGATACTCTGCACAACTTAGCCAAAAGGCTGCGTGCATAACCATCCCGTTCGAACTATACTTTGGTCTCGTGTACTCGTTTGCTGTCAGCGTAAGCTCATTCAAGCACGTACTGTGTTTGCTAACTCTTAGCATCGGTTCCTTCCAACTCAAGTACGTCGTGGTTCGGCACAAAGGCCTTCGTCTATCGATCCCTTCAACCGAGCACTTGTACGAGCTTTTGAAAATATTAGACTTATTGTATGGAACATCCCAAGACACAACGAGAGAGAGGGTACACTTCTTTTGTTTCAACGAGCTTTCAAAACTGAGAAAATCGAAATGAAGTCCAAGGACGTAAAGCCGTGCTCTGATACCAATCTGTCATGCCCCGCTCCTGCAGGAGCGATCGTCCTCGCTAAGGCGTAATGCCGCACGGGCCTAGGTTGCGCCCGTGCAAGGCTATGTCCAGAAACGGCCGATTTGAGCTAGGCCACAGAGTCGCACAGAGTGTCCCCATTTGCAGCGGAAAGTAAATGAACACAAATTGAAGCGAATTCAACTCTTTATTGATATTCAAGAAGTTTACAAGCGGCGCTAGGCCGATATTACAAATCGCTCAAGCTCTCTCTCTCTGAAACATACAAGGCGTGCCAAGTGGCTTACAACATGGAATGATTCATGGCGATGTTCTAATACATTATGTCCTGTATATGGTGCTCCAGCTCCTTGCAACGCTCCAAGGCTCCAGAGATAGCTCTGCGCCTTAGCACGTTCGATGGAAGCTCCGCACCCGACGACGTCTCCTGCATCCTGTAAGCAGACTGTGGGATTATCAGTACATTGTTATACACAGGTGGGGAGGCTAGCTCGCCCACAATGCTATCATTACCAAACACGTTCTATTTACTTTCGTGTACCGTCTATCATTTATTGTCTTTCTAATCTTGCCATAGGATCATTTCATGGCATATTTCATAGCCTATCTCGTGTTGCGTAAAACAAGTGTCGCATGGAAATACATGCATGACTTACCCATACTTACCGTCCGGCCTTCCCTGTCCAACGTAAACCAAGTTAGTCAACAATTCATATGAAATAACTTAACGTAGTTCATGTAAGCATTCAATGTCAAGTGCGTGTCCTTGCCTCGGGTTCTAGCACGTTGTAAGCACGTTTTCTAACTCGTTTGCTCGAAGTACTCTTTGATCATCTTGTGTGTTATATTCAAGCCTATTCAGAAAGTGCTTTGTACAGTTATTTAGACCACTTTGATTTCAATGCAAGGACTTGCACGTGGATTGCTACCAGCAAAGCCCACTTAAATCTATATGCATCGGTCGCTGGCATCACAAGCCATTTTGGACACATCCAAGCCATGGTATTTCTCAACTAGCGTAGGGTGAGGACTGCACACACCCGTTAATCTCTTGAAATACGCCTGCACTTACGTCCCCCGGGTGGCCGAGTCCGCACCCAGGCAGCCCGTAAGCCATGACTTGATCCCGTCTAGGCCGGCCACGATCCTCCCTTTGATCATGCCGCGGAATCCGTATCACCCGTGCACGGGTCCGTCCATGACCATTTCGTATTTTATCGTCATAGGCTAACCCTTAGCCACAATGCGTTATCGACCAGGTTGGCGTCCATGCAGCGTGGGTAGCGAGCCCCGTTGTACGTGTCCGTCACACCTGTCGCTAAGCATTCCTTTCCTTCTTATCTTTTATTCATTCCTTCTTTTCTTTCTTTCACTTGTCCATTCGTTCATTGATTCATTTTCGTATTCATCCTTTCGTTGATTCATTCATTCACTCATTTATTCGTTCATTCTTTCATTTATACATTATGCAACTTCCCGTACGGGAGTCGCCTTGGCGACCCATCGGTCCCATAGTCTTTCAATGTTGCTAAACCCTACTCGGAACGACTATGTTGATAGTCTCCCCGTTTCATTGTTGTAAACCATTCATTGTTTTTATTGTTGAACGCATAAGGGACTTGAACGTAAGCTTGTACTTTAGCACAAGCGTGGTGCGCGGTGCGAGAGTTTTCGTATTTTCCATGTTCTTTTCTATATTCTATACAAGCGTACAAGATGGGATTAATCCCTTAGCTAGGTGCGTTGGGTCATTTATTAGCATGCGCGGTGTTATCGTCTAGCGATTTCAGTGATAGTGTTCGTATTATTATGTGTCTAGGCTAAGCAAAGATGGGTTCATCGGAGCCACCCACCTTAGCGATGTTCGCATCGGCCGAGCGACACTCTGAGTGCGCCTTTAAAAGTCTAAGTCTGGATTCATCTTTGATGGGCCAATGTAAGTCTTGCATCGATTCTTCATCAGGTCGATGCCAACTCTTCGGGTCGACGGCTCGTTTGAGTCATTGCACTTGCCGTTTGAATCGGCGTTCCGCTAGGGCGGAGCGAGTCACTACATGAACTGTCGGATGATATACATAGCCGGTAAAGACGATGCCAGTACAAGTGATAGACAATGACTCGACGTATTGAAAGCAATGATAACCACCCTCAATGCCATAATTCAATCTATGTCCTAGTCAATGGAGGACATAAGGGCTAATATAACCCCACCATGTCGTAGTCAATGACCCTCGAGACGGTAGTTAGGTTGGCCGACCCGCCAATTATTTTTAATAAATTAAGAGACCATGAAACTGCGACACCCGATAGCAATACTAGCACGCTTGGGAGCATGGCCAGAATAGTCTCCACAGAAGGAACCTCCGTGTCATCCTCACTAGAACCAAAAGCAAGCGCAGGAAACCTGGCTTGCAGAGGAGAGTCATCAGCGCCCACTACATGAGTAGAAAGGGAAGGTGCACTAACCACTTCCTCAACCATGATAGAAAGGGATACATGAGTCGGTGTACTCCAACGGTGCCAACAGACTCGCTCAACCTTTAAACTCCCCCTACTTTTTATTTAATATTTTTTGAATTTTTTTTAGTATTCAATTCTATTTCATTTAGAATATAAATTTGCATATATACATACATATTTATATATATATATATATATATATATATATTTTTTTTTTTCTTTTATATATATATATATATATATATATATATATATATATATATATATATATATATATATATATATATATATATATATATATATATATTTTATATATATATATATATATATATACATATATATATATATATATGTATATATATATATATATAAATATATATATATATATATATATATATATATATATATATATATATATATATATATATATATATATATATATATATATATAAATATAAATATAAATATAAATATATATATATATATATATATATATATATACATACATATATATTCAATTCTATTTCATTTAGAATATAAATTTGCATATATATATATATATATATATATATATATATATATATATATATATATATATATATATATATATATATATATATATAGGCTTTACTTCATTTTCTGTTTATTGTATATAAAATTAACATATAGGTTACATATATATTTTTTGAATTCAAGTAAATTTGTTTATATTGCCTTATAAATATTATGCATAAAATATTTTATACAAATAAAGTGTTTTAGGTAAGTAGGTAAATGTGATAAATAAATAATACGATTATTTAGTAAAAAAAATTACTATTTAAGTATTTTTGTAATTTTAGAAATTCCTTGAGTTTCAAGGGTTTTAGAAAATTATTTTATGTATTTTTAGTAATAATAAATATTTTAGATTATTTAGAGATTATTTGAGATTTTTTGGAATTATAATTTTACTAATAAGATTTTTCAAAAATATTTATTAAGTTTATGAATATATATAGATACAAAATATATAGTGAGATATATATATGACTAAAGAAAAGGATAAAGGAAGAAAAAGAAAAAAAAACCTTACGAGTTACTATTCATTGAACAGTAACCAGAAATAGTCTCCCAACCGAGCCCATGCTCACGAACTCCCCCTTTCGTTCACCATATATTAGAAGGAGAGAAGAGATCCTAAACCCTAACCAAAACCCTAGGGCACCGACCTCGTATCCTCGACGACTTCCTCCGACACCGCGTACGCCACCGTGGGTCTTCTGGCATGGCCAACACAAGCAGAAAGTGCCACCGACAGTAGCAATAGCAGTAGTAGCAACCGGCTGCGAGTCTTGTTTCACATTGCGATTTATGCGACCTCGCTCGGCCGTTCTCCTAGTCGCTTTCTCAGGTTAGAACACAACCTATCAAACTCTTAATCCTTTCAATTAGTTTGAATTTAGACGCTCTAGATTGTCCGAAAGATCGACCAAAAAATGGGCAAAATCTGTGAGAAAACATAACATGAAAACAGTCCCCACCCCTATATTGGAAGGCAATTTCTTATCAATCTATCGAAACGAAACTTGTGCCAATAGGACCGTGTCATTTCTATGGTCCTACGTGCCAAGTTTGGTCCAATTCTGATAAGGTCGACCAGAACATCCTTTTGGTGGGCCCGCGACACGATCCAACGGACGAATTTGTGCACGGCCCACTGGAATCCAACATTGAACATACGGTTGGATTCATCTCATCAAATTAGACCCATAAATATACAGTTTGACGACTTTAGATACCGTAGATACTGGCACGCTTTTTGGTATAAAATGGGTCCAACGGAATATATCGTTTTGACCCAAAGTTACAATTTTGCCCCTGTGTCCAGAATTAGACTTTTGGGCAGGCAGGCATTCTTAGAAATTCTTTTTATACCAAACGTATTGGTGATGTTTATTTCAGCATCTGGAAACAGTTCTTAGACATCGTAGACATTGTAGACATCGTAGACATTGTTTATTTCTTGTAAAGTAGACATATTAGACTTTGTTTATTTTCTGTAAAGTAGATATCGTAGACATTGTTTAGACATCATAGACATAGTGGTGTAACTGTCCCTAGACCGATCACATATCAAAAGGGTACTTCAAAACACAAAAATAGTATTTCATTTATTCTACTTTTTCTCGTGTCTTTTCTTACCATTATTCTAATTATTTCTAATCATATATTTTATTGCTAACCTCTATTTTATAGTCGTTATCATATATTAGAACTGCACTCAATGAATTGTACTCGTTTCATTCCTGACTGGAAACCAATAATTTTCAGGTTAGCCGTGACTACACTTAGCATTGGAAAAACGGGTGTACTTGCAGGCCAAAACCTAGAGATTAGCTAGATAGATGATTTGTAGTCATTTAAATATTTATAAGAGTTCATATTTTTTTAAATATAAAACTTGTGAATATTGTAAATTAATTTAATTTTGTGAATGAGCATTTATTATGATTATGAGTATTGTGGTCTAGACAACGTTCGACCGCCGACTTTGCAGTGTAGGCTGGCTTGCGCACGCACTCGTATCCCAAAAAGTGGTTACGAGTTGTGACAAATTTTTGTGGTGGTCCATACTGGTCAGTTTTCATAAAATTGCACAAACTCATGATGATACTTAAGTTAGTCATACTATTGCGAGCCTGCAACTAGGAAATGTTCATTCACAATTAGGATTGAATTGATTTAGGAGGATGACTAGAAATTGGAGTCCCTTATTCAACTTGACTATTGGGTAGTTAAGGATTGTTAAATAGGCCAAGCAATATATGTAAGGAATTATTCAGATAAATTAAGAGATTTCCATAGATACATTGTTGCATTTTGATATGACGATAGGATCCAATGTGGGTCGACTATTCATTTTATAACTTAGGTCTTCCTAGAATTTAACCCTTAACTTTGAAAATTTATTCAAATTATCTTTTCTACCCTATCTAGATATTATCACCGTTATCCGTACCAATTAGTATTTACCATTGGCCATAAGTAACTATCTTTCCCTAAGAGTCTATATTTTATTTCCACCCATTGGGTTGAGCCTAATCCATTATCCATATATCTACTCCAAGTTAGCTTGGTCGAAATTCAAGATATATATATGTTTTTCCCTCGATCTTGAATATTAGAGGAATATAAATCAAGATTTATATTTCTCTTTTCTTCGATATTTTCTTTCTTAGCAATCATTTAATTTTCAAAACAGATACTTTCACTTCAAGGACAGATATTTATGCTTTTCTATCATGTTCAACTTGTTTGAATCTCTAGAAGCTCCTTTGAATTTTACGGATATAGTTTAAAGAATGTTCATTGACTCATAATTGTTGGACAGTAGCATACTGTCGCCAATTATTTGAATTATGGAGACTGTGGGTTTACTGCAGCCAGCAGCGTACTAGCGAGGCATGACCCCTAGAGTTAAAATTATTTCAAGGAAACGTAGATTATCGAATATTGCTAAAACTATGTCTTAGTGGTCCTCTTTTGATCTTAGTTACCCTTGTGTCGATATTGGATAGAGTTAATAAATATCTGATATTGTATCATATTTGAGTATCGAAACCAAGGATTTACTACACCCAGATGTACATTGGCGAGACATAAATTTTTTGGTAAAATAACTTCAGACATGATTACAGTTTTCGAATACTATAGTGGGTAGGAAAATGCCCTGTAGGGCCTATTAATTCAAAGCGAATACTAGTAAAAATTCTATAAGTTTGGTAGCATGCCTCCCATTCTAACATTCCATTGTCCTCATGACCTACTAACGAGGTAATTGAATGATACTAATAGGTTTACCTAGACTATAGAGTTTAGAGGTCCCTAACCGATTGGTCGACCAAGGCCTTAGACGAAAAGGCTAGTAGGACAACTATATAGGCACCAACCCCGGACGATTCTTAGATTTTGATGAACTTGAACTACTTGTGCTTTCTTTCAATCATAATTCTTGCAAACTTATATTTTTTGGAAAATTTTGACTAACGTTGCTATTATAGCCTAGTTTTTCAAGCTTATCCTTTATTGAGCTTGTTCAGGACATATGTTTATTAGGGACGTCCACGAACATATTGTCTAATTAGAATCGATGTATTATGGTCTGATCAACCTTAGTGTATCGGTTTGCTCTTCATATGGTTAACCTACGTGGATTGAGAAATAGATGTCTCTAGGATCTCATCCGCAACTATGTTGACAACTCCCTTTGAATTATTCAACCGCCCTTGGAATCTCATATTCATATTTGATCCCCTCTCCCTTGAACTCTTTATTGTTTCTGCCTTACTTAATTCAGAAAAACAAATGCTTGTATTTGAGAGAGGATAGACACATAATGTCCTCCTTAGTTCACCATATCACTTATGGCCAGGAAAGCTGTTACGCAATCGTTTTCCATCTATTTGAAATCGGAGAACAATCTTTAAACTAATCCATGTCTATCGTATCACGTTATCTATTACACCGTGATCACGACTTAAATTTCTCTAACTTCATTAATTATAAAATCTTGTCTTAGTTTAATTTTAAAAAATAAATTCATGTAGTATATAGGTTGTGAGCCCTCTAAATTTTAGGATTTACTAGTATTAGCGATTGATTAGGATAAGTTAGTTCCCACTAGAATAGTAAATTCGTGCCTCATGAACACCCGCTTCTAGTTTAGATCTTTTGGTGTCCTTTACTGTGACATTGATATTCGGAGCAAGAGACCAGTTGTTACCTTCCAACAAATTTCATATACAAGACCTAGAGGAGTCCACCTTCAGCTAGACCTATCATGTCCCACTTAGATACGTCCCCTTGTACTCTATTTTTATGAAACATCTTTCAGGCCAAAAGGCTAAACTATAACCCTTACTATGATATCAATGTACTTTCCGACTTCAATTATAGACAACCTTGACTCAAACCTTTTGACCAAATATATGGTTGTGATCTGCTCGAAGTCCACTAAGCACATGTCACTAGTGTGCCACTCAATTGAGTCTTCTTTTGCTACTTAAACACAAAAGTCACAGAAGGCACATTTTTGGACTTTAGGAACCTAGTTAATCAACCCGACTGGCAATTAGCCCAACCACTTGAGTTAGAACCTATTCTAGGTTACCCTAATCTAATAGGAATGATTCAGATTAATTTTATGGGATATTGTCCAGCCAATATAGACTAAACCCTAAGATTCCTTCAAATCAGAGATTGCTGTCCAATTAGGGAGCCCAATAAATTCCAGTTCAACCCATCCATGCATATTACTATAATTTGGACTATAAAACCAAACTTGATGAAATAGGTCCTTACACCTATTATGCAGTCCCCATCTTATGGTCCACTTATTTCCCTTCCCAAATTCCTTAACAGTATTCCTTCGTAGCCCATGATATGCGATGAATGGAATTCTGATGTACTAACTTATTTTCGGTTATGCTTAACCAAGACCTTTCCTACTATCTTAATGAACGTGGTCAATATATGGGAAATGTTAAGTGAGCAATACCTAGGCTTTCCATAGAATCCATAATTACAATCAGAAGTACCTAACATCCTCATATATCTCATTAAAATTTGATCTTCTTAGGAGTCTTATTACTGTGCTGTCCACGATAACCAACTTTTATAAGTTGGGTAGAACCTGAACTTAGTGTACTCTATCACTTAAAATAGAATGCCATTTTTTACCGTTCTTCTATCTATTTGGAAGTTGCGATACAATCTTCATATTGCTTTTATCACTTGCTTGTGCATTTACATAACTGCGGTGAAAGATTGCAACCTTGATTCTTCAAAGTTCTGTTCTATCATAGAATCGTGCTTTAGTTTCAATTTTTGAAACAAAATTTTCGAATGTATAGATTCCAAGTCTCTCTAGAACGTAGGGTTCTTGATTTAGCAAATAATTGAGATAGATCGATTCCACTGGGGCTAATAATTCAGTGGTTCATAACGTCCATTTCTATCCGTACCAACTCATGCCCTCTACCGTGACTTTGATAATTAAAGCACAACACTAGCCTTTTCGTCCAACAAAGTTCACACTCATGAACGAGAACATTTAAGCTACACACATGTCCCATAGAAGCACACCTTTCTGTACTCTATTTTAATTTTAATTATACCACATGTATGATACATGTTCCCTTAGAACAAACCCTAGAGGCCCATTTTCGTTCCATTTTTAATTTAACCATGCAATTGGCCCATTCTCCAAAACAAATTGAATACTCTAATCCAAGCAAGACGCATCACACCTACGACGTATGCATTCCACCCAAGCAAGCACATGCCTCCTATACGATACCAAACATCGATCCTGTACACACTAGTCATTATGACTTAAAGATTCTGAACACTTAACTAATCACATTCTATAGCAAGGTTCCTTACCTATTATAGACTCTCATCTCTTAACCCATGAATTATTTTGTCCCTAAATCCTTCAATATCATCTCTTAGCTATCCATGATAGGCGAAGAACGAAATCCTTTTAAACCAGCAAGTTTTAGTTATATTCGAATAAGATGTGCCTACAATCTTGAGGAAACGTGACCCTATAAGAAATGGTAATAAGTTACTCCTTGAAGTTATTGACCAAGAATGCATGGTCAAACTAGGTTTTCCTTAGGACCCGTGACTATGGGTAGGAGTGCCAATATTCTTATATTTTTCTTGGGATTGATTTTTCTAAAAGTCTTGTAACGACGAATTCATGGTTACCCAATTTCTATAAGTTGGGTAAAGTCATGAACGAAGAATATCCAATCCCTTACAGGGTGACATTAAACTAAAATACTACTGGTAACAGTGCCCCTTCATTTCAAGACAATCCGACATTACTATCATTTGATTTCTTTCGCAGTAAACACCTTTATCCCTTTCTTCCTAGCCTATTTTGAATTTCGAGGACGAAATTTTTATAAGTTGGGTAGGATGTATACTCCTAATTTTATTTAATATTTTTTAAAAAAATTCAGTATTCATTTCTATTTCATTTAGAATATATATATATATATATAATATATATCTATATTATATATATATATATATATATATATATATATATATATAAGATATATATATAATATATAATAGTTATATATATTATAGATATATCTATATATATATATATATTAGATATATATATATATATATATAAATATATAGATATATTATATATATTTTTTTTTATATATAATTTATATATATTTATATATATATATATTTATATATATATATATAGATATATTATATATATAATTATAGATATATATATATATATATATATATATATATAAAAATATATATATATAAAAATATAATATATATATCTATATATATATATATATAGATAATATATATATATATATATATATATATATTATATATATATATATATATATATATATAGAATATATTATTGTATATAAAATTAACATATAGTTAATTAATATATTTGAATTCTATTAAATTTGTTTATATTTCCTTATAAATATTATGTATAAAATATTTTTCATAAATAAAGTGTTTTAGGTAAGTAGGATATGTGATAAATAAATAATACGCTTATTTAGTAAAAAAATTACTATTTAAGTATTTTGTAATTTTAGAAATTTCTTGAGTTTAAAGGATTTTAGAAAAGTGTGTTATGTATTTTAGTAATAATAAATATTTTAGATTATTTAGCAATTATTGAGATTTTTGGAATTTTAATTTTACTAATAAGATTTTCAAAAAATTTATTAAGTTTATAAATATATATAGATAAAATATACAGTGATATATATATATATATATTACATATAATATTATATATATTATATATAATATATTATATATATATATATTCTATATATGACTAAAGAAATGGAAAAAGAAAAAAAAGAAGAAAAAAAACTTACGGGTTACTGTTCATTGAACAGTAACCCGTAATAGTCTCCCAACCGAGCCCATCTTCACGAACCCCCCATTTTGTTTACCATATATTAGAGAGAGAGAAGAGCTCGCAAATGTAGAAGCATGAAAATTTAAGCAAAGAAGGCTTATGCGCCCAAGCCTATGAGGACATATGCGCCCATATGAAAACTCTATGCGCCCAAGTCACCCTGTGAAGCTCTATGCGCCCAATTCACCCTGTGAAGGTCTATGCGCCCAAGTTAGCATGTGAAGCTCTATGCGCCCAAGACAAGCTCCCCCAGAAGGAGGGCGCATAGCCCTGTTTCAGGCTATGCGCCCAAGCCTGACTCGGTCAAAGCCACGTGCACAGAAGCGTACGGCCACGTCGGTCTCCACGAGCAGTCGTGGACCGAATCATGCAGCCACGTCAACACCATGACCAACCCACGATCTCGCAGCCTGTATGCGCCTACACCCTATGCGTCCAAGGCAGGACTATGCGCCCATATGAAAACCAGTGTGTTTCCTTATGAGGGCGCATAACATTATTCCAGCTCAAAAACTACTATAAAAGGGGGTCTCATCCCTCTTCAAAATACAGAACGGAGAGCATTTTCAAGAGCCAAATTGCTGTACTTCTTGCCAGTGAGCCGAGAGTTAGCAATTTTCTTAGGTTTTCTTCCACTTTTGTAATCGGAGTGTCAACGAAGTAAAGGAGCAACTGCCGCTCGATCTCTATCGTCCCATTCCCCTGAATTCTTTTTTGTACTCGGGGATCCTCAGCGCAGGATCTCTCAGGCATACTCGATTTGTGGTGCCTTGTGCCAATAAAGAAAAGATAGCATTTCTTCTTCTTTTTGTGTGTGTCCACACCAAACCCTAACAAAAACCCTAGGGCGCCGATCCACTATCCCCGACGACTTCACCCGATGTCGCGTGCGCTACCGCCACCTGCGAAAAGTACCACAAACAGCAGCAACAACAGCAGTAGCAACCTGCTGCGAGGCTCGCTTTATATCATGATTTATGCGACCTCGCTTGGTCGTTCTCTGAGCTGCTTTCTCAGGATCGAACACAACCTATCCACCTCTTAGTCCCTTCAATTAGTTTGAATTTAAACGCTCTAGATTGCTCGAAAGATCGACCCAAAAATGGGCAAAAATCTGTTAGAAAACAGAACATGAAAACAGTCCCACCCCTACATTGGAAGGCAATTTTCTATCAATCTATCGATAGTTTTAAGAAACTAAATCAGGACAGTTTTAAACAACATACATGAGATTAAAACCTAGTTTGTAGAACCTGATTTCATTAAGTGTGTGAAAGTAAATCGAGTTCCAAAATCAGAAAAAAAAAACCTAGTTTTAGAAAACTAGAAATTTTATGCTTTTCCTGATTCGGCGTGCATCCCTACAAACCGGGCGATGTAGTCGAAACCCATGAGCATCCAAAGACAAGTATAAATGTTGTCGACGTGTGGGATTCGACGGAACTCGATTTCGCTGTGTGTGCGCGACGAAATCGTGGCGTATCCGTCGAGATACCATATTGACCTCTTTGCAAACTAGCCCATAAATTTGTGCATGTTTGTCATCTCGAGGCAAAACCTGTGCCAACAGGTCTATGTTATTTTTTTTGGTCCTGTATGCCAAGTTTGGTCCGATTTTGAGGAGGTCGACCGGAACGCCCTTTTGGCGGGCCTGCGACTCGATCCAATGGACGAATTTGTGCACGGCCTAAAGAAATCCAACTTTGGACATACGGTTGAATTCGACTTGTCTACTTTGGACATACAGTTGGCCCAACAAAATCCAACTTTAGAGACCGTAGATACTTGTACGCTTTTCGGTGCAAAATGGGTCCAACGACGGACATTGTTTTGACACGAAGTTACGATTTTGCTCCTGTGTCCAGAATTGGACTTTTGGGCTGGCATTCTTAGACATTTCTTTTATACCAAACATATTGGTGATGTCTGTTTCAGCATCTGGAGACTGTTATGCGAGTTGGACTTTTGTGTGGCACATTTAGTGGTTGGTATTATCGGTTTTACCAGCAAAGGACCCCGGCGTGTACATTTGTTGTTTGTTTTTGATATTGATTATTACTATATTTTATTGTTAGTCATTTTATATTTAATTTTTGCCTCTTTTTTATATCTTGTCATATTCTTACCTTTACTGTCGGGAAGAGGAAATACCAAACTGATATATGATCTGACCGTAGTCATTGTAGACATCGTTTATTTCTTGTAAAGTAGACATCATAGACGTTGTTTATTTTCTGCAAAGTAGACATCGTAGACAATGTTTATTTCCTCCAAAGTATACATCGTAGACATTGTTTATTTTCTTCAAAGTAGACATTGTAGACATTGTTTAGACATCGTGGTGTTACTATCCCTAGATCGATCACATATCAAAATGGTACTTCAAAACACATAAATAGTTTTTCCTTTATTATATTTTTTCTTATGTCTTTTCTTACCAATATTCTAATTATTTTAAATCATGTATTTTATGGCTAACCTCTGTTTATAGTCGTTATCATATATTGGAACTACACTCAATGAATTGTACTCGTTCCATCCCTGACTGGAAACCAATATTTTTCAGGTTAGTCGCGACTACGCTTAGCATTGGGGTGACGGGTTTACTTGCAGGCCAAAACCTAGAGATTAACTAGATAGATGAGTTATAGACATTTCAATATTAGTAAGAGTTTATATTTTTCTGCAAATGTCAAACTTGTGAATATTGTAAATTAATTTAATTTTGTAAATGAGCATATATTATGATTGTGAGTTTTATGGTCTAGACAGCATTCTAACGACGACTCTGCGACGTAGGCTGGCTTGCGCACGCACTCGTATCCCGAAAAGTGGGTGCGAGTCATGACACACCCCAATGGAGATCTGATGATGATGCCCATCAACGAAATTTTTTTAAAGAAATATTATGTCTAAACAAATCAGACATACCAGTACCGGCTATCGTCTTCCCGAGGTAAGGAAAAATTCAATACATGCACTTCATAAGGCAAATTATCTCGGTCTGGTACACAGAAATACCTCTCAAACACCTTTCTGCGGCCCAGCTGCCCCAAGGGTATCTCTCCTATTGATCCCTAGTTAGGTCAAAGGTATCCTCGACTATCCCTTTCCAAGGGTATTATGATCAAAAAGTCACATCCACATCACCTCTGACTTTCTCCTCCAGAAAATGACCACGTCCATATCACCTCTAAGTCATTTTTTTGAATCAAGAGATGTTCTTTTGTAATGTCCACGTTACATCTGGGCAAAGTACTCTCGCTGTTTACCTTAAAACAGCACTCTGATTTTGGATACTTGCTATGTCCATATTACCTTTGAGCAAGATATTCTCGCTGCTCACCCTAAGACAGCGTTACGATCTCGAAAACTTGCCACGCCCATATCCCCTCAGAGCAAGTTGTTCACGCTACTCATCCTAAAAATAATACCATAATATAGGGGCCTTGCCATGTCCACATTACCTATGAGCAAGAAACTCCTCCTTACATTATCACACCTACGTGGTCCCTGTTAACATCTCACACTTTTCCTTGTTATCCTTACCCATCTTCGGTACAACATGGATAAGAAGGTCCACTAAATCCTATGATGCCCTCCCAGAGACATCTTCCACCTTCCAAATATCCCTTAAACAGAAGTTTCTATGAACAAAAGGCAAACAATAACAATTCACGCATGGCAAAACAGTTAATCCTAAATGAACTATCAGACGAAGTGTGCTAAAAGGAAACTTTATTGACATTGATGAGAAAATGGGGGGATACAAAACAAGGCCACAAAGGCTTGACCAAAAAAATCCCTATGAAGAGGAACAGTCGGAGTTGTTGATGGCGTCTGTCAGGACTTGAAGGGACTGGACGCCGGAACGCTGAAACAACCGAAGGAAAGCTTCCATCACCCCCTTCATCTCCCAGTCTTCCGGGTCTAAACCAAGGGAGTCCAGATCCAGCATCACCCTCAAGGGTCAGTAATTTCCTCCATGTTGATGCTGAAAAGGGCCAGGATATATTCTGCTAACGCCAACTTCTTTTCTGCCAGCCTCCTCTTCCTCGACTTAAGAGAAGGAAACAGAGGGAGTGTCACCACAGGCCTGATGACAGAGGCAGCAGAACCGACGAACTTCATCGACCTCAACCTCCTAAAGCTTCTATGGCGAGAATTCCCTTCCAAAGGGGCCACTGACCCTTCAGATGCCCAAATTTATAGCAAAGAACATTCATAATGAAGAAAGATGGCTCGATCTCCTCCAAGCATGATTCCATATCCTCTAAAAGGCAGGAAAATAGAACTTGAGGTGAGATTTCATAAAATCTCAAAGTGGATGACAACAAAAACTTGCCAGCCTTGCAAGTTTCAAAGAAAGGTGCACCCAAACGAAGCGACACCCAAACGAAGCGACGTCATCAGGAGCCCAAAGTCTCCATAGAAACTTAGGCGGCCCAAGGATCCTAAAAAGCCCATGCTTCTGTTCAAAGTATTTCAAGCTCATTGCTAAGTTTGAAAACTTTGAAGGGAGTCTTATTGAAGCATAAAAATTGCCCAAGCTCAATCAAGGCCAAGCCACCTCGGACAACGTGCATGAAAGCTCAAAAGACCTCCAATAGGATGTCACATTCCAACTGCATAGGACCCTAAGGTACACCGCCTTTGCAGAACCAAAGGCAACTAGACCACTTCATGCTACCATCTCACATGCGTCCCAGACTCTACGTAGCTTCCCTTCCAGAAGGGCCCCATAAGGACAAGGAGGCACACGGCTCAAACTGCCCACCAGTCTCCTCATCAAGACACCAAGGTTGAGCTACCTTCCTCAAAAACACAAGTTGGTCTACACCCCGGACTGGATCAGCACAAGATGGTCCGCACCCTGGACCAGATCAATACAACTAGTTCGTACCTCGGACCAGAATACCACAAGATGATTCGCGTCCCAAATCAAATCACCTCAAATCCTATCGACAACAGCTGGAAGGATCAATACTACGTTTATGGTGTGTGCACCATAAATACCTCATTCAAACTGGAGATTCCCTCTAAAATTACGGTCGGTGCCACGCATCAATCAAAGATCGTGCTCTCTGATTTAAATCTCCCGTATATGGCACACACATTACACAACCGCACCATTCGAACAAGAAGTTATCCAAAATATTTGTATGTACTGGGTCACATGTGATCAAGCCGTGCTGGTGGATAGTCATAACCACCGACGATTACACCCAAGGATCCTTAAGTCCTCCCCCCAAAGCTTTCGCAGAAACGATCACCCAATCAGGGCCTCAACCTGGCCGAGCAGTTAAACAGCCTACCCAAATAGCTATGACATCCAGATGGTGTCTTCTACGCAAGAGATTCCCCTATCTTCATTATCTCTTTTATAGCTTGTCCGCTAAAAGGCAAATATGGAAAGATGATCATCAAAAAGCAAGCAAAAACAAAGACGATCAATCATGCATGGAATGATCGAGGATCGACTTTGAGAGAGATCATTGGAAGATGATCAAGGAGATCACCAAAGAAGGAGGAGATCAGATCATCAACTGATTGAATCCCCCAAATCTACCTCGTTAATGAGGATAGATATACACGAAAGATTCATAGAGAGCACTTTAAGAATATACTAAGTATCAGATCATCAACGGAGTAAAGGGGTCAATTACAGTACCCGATCTTTATTAGCACACTTTCCCAAAATCATTGTTTGCAATAGCAAATCCTTTCTGTTACAATTTTTTTGTACTGTTCAAAATTGTATTATATAAAATAAAGAAAAGGAGTCTTGTTTCAAATTATATATTCTTCCCTTATCCTTCTGAAAGATACTTGTCATCCCAAGCAATCTTTCTACCCAAAAAAATCCGTTGGCGAACAGCATTCACATTACATCTTTGATGGTGTATATGGTATAAATATGTTTTCACTACTATTATCATCCACACATATATTTCATGATTTATTTATTTTTATGTATGATATGGACACCAACCTACTCTATCTATCATGCTACTATGTATATTGCTTTGTTTGTATAATATTTATTTTGTAGAAAAATAAATTTGAATATTTTGAAGCAAGATAAGTGATAGACTTATGCAAATGAAAATAATGGTGGGCCAAATATACAAGAACTCAATTGCATCCTAGCTAACTCGAAGACGTTAAGTACAAGGATGCATGGACTTAGCCGTATCAAAGTTAACTTAGAGATAGAAAGCTATGAAGATACCGAGCCTTGATCGAGACCAAAAGCTTTATCAATGATGGACAAACTTGAAGAAGAAAAACCATAGGAAGAATCAAGATACTTCAAGTTATTAAATTCAATATTCTATCTTTTCTTTATTGTCGTGTATGTGGAGTTATCCTAGATAAAGGGTACATCTCAAGTAGGTAAATGCATATTGAAAGCTCATACTTATCCTTAGATTTAGGGTACATAACCTTGAGTTAAAACCATAATCATATATTTTTTCATCCATTTTAGTTTATAGAGTTCTCAAGTTAGGAGTTAGACTTTATTTTTAAAGGTCAAATTACTTCTAGACTTGCACTCATATTCGTCCCGATACCCTTTACTATTTATATCATATATGGAGGTGTAGATATTATTTTTACTTGAAACATAGTTTTTTTTAAATAGACTTCCATGCCTAAAATTTATATGTTATATGTTTTCCAAAATATGTCTGTGACATTGCTAAAGACAACACAAATCTGTAGAATTTCGTAATCCAATTCCACACAAATTCGTTCTTTGAGCCAAATATTGAGCTAAAGACATCATTTTGACTTACAAATAGAATTTTGAAAAGTTGAATTGAATAAATCTATGTAATGTATAAAAACTTTGGGCTAATTCCAACTGGAACATGTTCAAATTTTGTTTTAGAAAAAATATCATATTATTGAGTATATTGATAATATACCGTTAGTATACTGCCAATATACCACAAGTATCATGTCCAAAGAGTTTTCGAATTACTAAAACCATTTATTTTCTTATATTTTTGCACAATATATTATATGTTGTGACTCTTTGTCTCTCACACAAAATACAGTAGCCAATAACTTTATACATCACTATACAGACACCATATTGGCAGATATTGCCAGTATACCATTGACTTAAAATTTCCTTTGCAAATCCTGCAACGACTATATTACAACAACTATATTTCTAACCTGTTATTATTGCAGGAGTACAGCCGTAGCATTATGCTGCTATAGTAGACAACTTTGTTATGAGCAACCATTGTGTCTAGCTATATAAGCAATTGTTTGCCTTATTTCAAGGCATTATTTTTGGAGTCTAAAATTCTTAGATAAATACTTGAAATCACATACTCCAAACCTCTTTATATTCAAGAGAATTTACTTGTAAACATCTATTTGAGATAGATTTTAAATTGAGTTATAAATTAGATCTTCAGATTATTATAAGAAGATCACCATCTTTCTTGTAATCGGTTGAAGTTTGCATGCATTCGCGTCAACGCTTGTATAGAAGTCGGCAAGTCCTTCGAATCAAATCTCATGTGTATAAATTTGGCAAGGCCTTCGGATCAAAGCTCGCCAGTTTAACTATTTACATAATAGTGGATCAAAGCCCGAGCAAGTTATGGGACTAGAGTACCCACCTCCCCCCAAGGTGTTTTTACTAGTATCTTGTCCATATTTATTTATTTACTAAAAATTTACTTGACAAGTACAAAAATATCTATAAGTTTACATATTGGTAATATTATTCTGACTAGAGGCTCCTTTCGGGGTACACCGAGCTACCATGTTGTCCAAAGGCTCCCTATGGGTTAAATCGGCCTATTATGTCGTCCAAAGGCTCTCTATGGGAGTATGTCATGCTATCATATTGTCCAAAGGCTCCATTCAGGGTATTTTGAGCTATCATGCTGTCAAGAGGCTATTTAAGTAGGTACACCAGGCTATTATGATGTCTAGATTCAAGATACTCCTTTTGGGGGTGTTCCGAGCTATCATGCTATCCAGAGGCTCCCTATAGGGGCACGCCGAGCTATTATGATATCCACATGTCATGCCCCATTCTGAAAATACATGAAACCAGTATGTGATCTGGCCAACTAATATGACTATAAAAGGGATCCGACCTTATTGATCTTGTAGAAGTGCACTCTACTGTACCAAAACTTCAGTCCACAAATAATAATTCTTAAGCAGTTAACTAGAATTCATGCACAGAAAAAGAGAAAAATAGAAGCACATAGGGAAATAAATAAGATTGAAATATAAACCATGGAATAAAGATAATAATGAAATAGATGCTATATGCTACAAGTCTGGTGAGAACAAACCCATTAATACAATTACAATAAATAAAAGCAAAGTAGGGGAAGATAACCAGATCTATGTATCTACTATCTAGATTGGTTACACGGAACTCGAAGTTAAAGTCATAACACATCTCATATGAAGTCGTACTACAGATCATGGAAGTTATACCACATATCGGGGGTACTCTTTCTGATATACCATGAAATACTCGGCTGGGGCAGCTCCTGAATAGACTCCCAGGTGATCATACTTTGCATGTAGCTCTCCTAGTTTATGCTTGGAAGGAAATCAGATCTTCGGAGGGATGTAGCAATATACATAACAGCATGCCGAAAGTAAAAAAAATTAATATATCTATATCACACTTCATGAGATCATGAACCAGCAAAGTAAGATGCAAGTTAAGGATAATATTTGTACACATAGATTGTCCGGATAGGAAAACTCAGGTAACGTTAATAATTGATTCACTATCAAAATGAACACCAAGTATTGCTTATATTGAGAGACTATCAAAATAAATCATCAAGTACTACTCATCTTGAATAAATACTATTAGCAAATTTGTGTTGAGAGATACGATGAGATTCATAGTACCTAAAGAAAAATCCAAGAGCCAATATTATAACCTAGACTAATATCGATCATGATCGATTCAATCAATTGATCACTTTGGAGTCTGACTCAAAAGTCATGTGCCAATTAAGCTAATAACAAAAACATGATAATGATAAAAGAAACACCATAACATAATTTTTGAAGTGCATTCAACAAGTATACTCTTATGATCCATGTTTGAGAAGAGTGGATGTGTCGGCCATGATCGTATCGAACATGGAAGGACATTATAACCTATAACGGGCAGAAGATAATCAATCATGGAGAAGAGATCATCAGCACTTTTAGAATAATGCATAAAACCACTTTGCAATAGCCAATAGTCCAGAAAAGTTTAATTACACGAACAATCCATTAGATTCAAGTCAGGTAAATATGAGATTCCCATAGGACATAATGTTGGTGTTTTTGCCTTTGGACTAGGAAAGATAGTACCACATCGGCTACACCAAATGGTGAGTATCTCAATATAATGCATTGCTTATGTTGAGGTGTGCACATGAGGTGTGGTGGGACACAATTGTGTGTCATGTGGGAGTATTTTCCTAGAAGAAAAAGGATTAATTCCAACAAGGATGCAAGTTGATTTTTGTTGTGTGGACTCGGACTCGGACACGGACTCCAGGATGTCTCGTGCATGTACGGGAGTGTTCGGAAGGTAGGCGTGGACTGACACACTTCTATGTTGATTATGGGATGATCTAAAATATCAAACTCTATTTTTGAGTATTGGTATTTTAGTCCCACATCGGATAGGAGAAGAGGTGAAGTCTCAACTCCACTCTATAAATAGAGCCCCTTGGCCTCCTTTGAAAGATACACCAAGAAGAGAGTTAAGGGAGTCTGTAAAGTCCAGGAAGCCCGTTCAAGTCTCAAATATTGACTTACGAGCGTTCCAGAAGTTCTTTGTGAACTTGCTGGTTCCTGGAAGCAGATCGTGTTGGGGCGAATCTTGCTTTGAGGAACGGTGATCTTAATCACCCCAGCAAGAACCTTTCATCTTCTTCTTTCTTCTTTCTTCTCCTTCATCTGAGTTGTAACTCAGTTCTGTCCGTCTGCAACTACGATTGCAAGGAAGAACGTGAGATTTATTTTCTGAACTCAGTTCTGTCCGTCAGCAACTGCGATTGCGAGGAAGAACGTGAGATTTACTTTCTGAATATTATTGCTTTTGTAATCAGATTTATATTATCGTGTTCCTCTTGGATCTCGAGAATAATCAGAAAGGGAATGTTTATTTGAACCTCTGATCTCGATATTAAGTCTACCATCTTTGATCAAGACCCGGGACTAACAATCTCAAAGCAAGATTCTTGTAGATGGAGAACTCTCGTACTTCTCTCATCGATACCAGCTTTAACAAGTTGGAGAAATTCGACGAAGAACATTTCCAAATCTGGAAGAGGAAGGTCACCCTTAATCTTCAACTCGTGGACGTAGACCATGTGTTGATTGAGGATGAACCGACGATTCTAGAAGGAGGAACTGCCGATGCTATTGCTACGGCACTCGTCAAGTAGAGCAAATGAAAGAGAGAAAACAGCATCTGTAAACTGCTGATTCTCAATTCTATGGAAGACTCTCTCGCAGAGTCATATTCCAAGAAGGTGAAGGCCAAAAAGATCTAGGATTCTTTAGATAAGTTATATGAAGATGATGAGAAAAGATCCAAAATCTTCATCGTCGAAAGTATTACAAGTGGCTCTTCGAAGACGAGATGGCGATGCTACCTCAAGTGAAAGAATTCTTGATGTTGCGTCAGAAGTTAGATGACGAGAAGATGTCCCTCATCGACAAGTTTGTCGTTAGAGGGATAGTCTCAAAACTTTCTACTGGTTGGAGCAACTTCTATGCTAGAATGCATCGGAAGAAGCTGGACATTAGCTTGGAAGATCTCCTACAAGAGATCCACGTTGAGGACAAAATGCAATCTCAACAGAAGATGAACTCTCTGTCCAACCAACTGGCTAAGGCCAACTTGGTGCAGACAAAAGAGTTCAAGGGAAAGCAGGTGGCTTTTCATCACAAGAAGAAGGACTTCACTAATCTGAAAGTGAAGGGTCCTTCGTTCAAGCAACAGAAGTCCAAGTCCCATGTGACTTGCTTCAACTGTGGCAAGAAGGGTCACTATAAGAGTGAATGCAAATCCAAGCCCAAACAAGCTGAACAATGTGAGCCTAGCAAGGTTTCTATGGTTTCTAACATTGTTGCTATGATTGCTCAGGTCACAGCTGTGGGGGATGACTTTGACTGGTGGATAGACACTGGTGCGACCTGCCATATCTTCTCTGACAAGGAATAGTTCGTCACATACCAGCCAACTTCCGAGAAAGTTATCATGGCGAACCAAGCCCATGTTGAAGTTCTGGGAGTCGGAACTGTGGAGTTGAAACTCACATCCGGGAACACTCTGACGCTTCAAGGTGTGAAGCACGTTCTGATGATTGCAAAGAACCTGATCTCTGGAAGCCTGCTTAGCAACACAGGCTTGAGGATGGACATCAATGCTGGCCAGATGGAGATGTCCAAGAAGGGAACATACTTCGGAAAAGCTTTTCAAACTGAAGGGATGTTCAAAATTTAGCTTGTAAATCAGTCAAATGTAATTAATACAATTGCTCATTCTGATTATTCTCTTGAGTTGTGGCATAATAGGCTAGGACATGTTTACTGTAAAAGAAATAACAAAATGTCCAGTCTAGGACTTATCTCCAAATGTAGAGGTAAGGTAGAGAAGTGTGAAGTATGTGCTCAGACAAAGATCACCAGGAAATCCTTTCATCGGGTCAATCGAAGCACAGATCTTCTACAGTTGGTGCACTCCGATATCTGTGACTTTAAGCAATTCTCTACAAAATCTGGGATGAAGTATTTCATAACCTTCATCGATGACTTCTCAAAGCACGCGTTCGTCTACTTGCTCAAGTCTAAAGATGAAGCGTTCGAGAAGTTCAAGGAGTTCAGGGCCAAGGCTGAACGACAAACTCGACAATAACTCAAGAGGCTAAGGAGTGATCGAGGCGGAGAGTATCGGTCTCATAAATTTACATCATTCTTTAAAGAACATGGAATCATAAACGAGACTACTGCTCTATATTCTCCTCAATCTAACGGAGTAGCGGAGAAGAAGAACAGAACATTGACAGAAATGATGAACTCAATGCTGCTAACTGCGGGTCTTCCTAAATGCTACTGGGAAGAAGCTGCATTGACGGCCACTTTATTATAAATAAAGTGCCGTATGCAAGTTCGGACGTTACTCCTCATGAACTCTGGTTCAAAGTCAGATCTAACTTGAATGTCATTCGAGTGTGGGGGTATTTGGCTTATGTGAAGCTTCCAGATCTGAAAATTCAGAAGCTGGGAATAAGGACTACGAAGACGATCTTCTTGGGGTATGCAGAGAAGAGTGATGCTCAAAAATTTCTTGATATTAAGTCAAATCATATCATCGAATCTCGCGATGCTGAATATTTTGAAGACAAGTTTGCAAGACACAAGAACATTGTTCTAACGGACATTCCGGAGAATGATGAAGGTGCAAAGGAGATTGAGATCTTCAATGAGCTAGTTGTCCAAGATGAAATTGTTGCTGAGGAGACAACGATTGAACCAAAACTTGCTGAGCCATCGTCGAAGCGAGCGAGGAGGTCGAAGAACTTCGGAGATGACTTCATCACCAATCACGTAGAAGCAGATCCGCTTACCTATGATGAGGCGATAAAGACCAGAGCTGTTATTTTCTGGAAAGAGATGATAGACAATAAAATTGAATTAATCACCTCCAATAACACTTGGGTGTTGGTTGATCTACCTGAAGGAGCAAAACCTATCGGATGCAAGTAGATCTTCACGATGAAAATAAAAGCTGGTGGAACCAGTGACAAGTTCATGGCCTGGCTAGTGGCAAAGGGGTTTTCTCAGAAGCAGGGGATCGACTACTTTGACACATATGCTCCAGTAGCCAGGATGACCACCGTCAGAATGTTGATTGCTCTCGCAGCGATACATAAGATGGTGATACATCTGATAGATGTGAAAACGGTATTCCTGAATGGCGAGCTGACCGAAGAGATCTACGTGCAACAGCCAAAAGTGTTTGTCGTCAAAGATCTTGAAGAAAAAGTCTGCAAGTTGGTGAAATCTCTGCACGGTTTAAAGCAAGCTCCCAAAATATGGCATGAGAATTTGACATAGTCATAAGGTCAAATGGCTACAGGGTCAGTGAAACAGACAAGTGTGTCTATACGAAGTTTGCTGACGAAAGAGGAGTCATTGTTTGTCTATACGTGGACGACATGCTAATCCTAGGTGCGGATATAAGCTGTGTCACGGAGACAAAGAAGTTCCTCTCGGCGAAGTTCAGTATGAAGGACTTGGGGGATGCCGATGTTATCTTGGGACTCAAGATCATCTGGACAGACACTGGACTAGTGCTGTCACAATCTTATTATGTTGAGAAGATGATCACTCGTTACGGGTATCAGGATCTTTCAGGGATCGATACACCGTATAAGTGTGATCTAAGCTGAAGCCTAATTCAAGGAAAAGCGTCAGGCAGCTAGAGTATGCAAGCATAATCGGAAGTTTGATGTATGCTACTACTGCCACAAGGTCTGACATAGCTTTCGCTGTGGGAATGCTGAGTCGTTTCACGAGCAACACAGATATTGAGCACTGGAAAGCTGTGAAATAGGTTATGAGATATCTCAAGAAGACTCAGACATACGCACTGTACTATAGCGGAGATCTGCCGGTAGTGGAAGGCTTCAGTGATGCCAACTGGTGCTCAGAAGTGGAGAATGAGAGGTCCACAGGTGGATACATTTTTACAATAGGTAGAGCTGCTATATCATAGAAATCGAAGAAGCAGACTATGCTGTCATAGTCATCCACAGAATCTGAGTTCTTTGCACTTGATACCGCAGCAAAGGAAGCAGAATGGCTTCGAAAGCTCATGTATGATCTTCCAGTGGTTGGAGAACAAATACCGGGGATACCGATATACTGCGACAATGAGGCGACTGCGACGGTGGCATCAAATGATCTCTTCAATGGAAAGAAGAGGACTGTGCGGTTGAAGTACAGGACAGTACACGATCTCATCAAGAGGGGTGTTATTACAGTGATTGATGTTCGGAGTTAGGAGAACCTGGCAATCCGTTCACCAAGGGCCTCAAACGCCAGCTGGTCGATGACACAGCTTGTAAAATAGGCTTGAAGGCATTCTGATATTGTGTTATTATATTCCTACCATAAAGTTTTATTCTATTAGTTCAAAGAAAAATCTACTAGGCATCTAGTTTTTGGTTCAAGGGAGGACTATTAACCGGAAGAATATTAGGAACGGTGGGTACTTGTCCTCTGTAGCATGGAGAGGTTACGAACTTATAACTACTATTGTCTACTGTTATTTTTTACGAAAAATGGATCCTGTGGGAAGGTTGACTTAAATGCCTTAATGAGTTCTCAGGCAGAGTGAATGCCTGGAGTGCTTTACAGGAAGCACGATAGCACATTACTACAAGGAGTGTAACTCCATGCTATAGTGGGGTGACTCCACCATGAGGTTTCCAGGTAGGGATAATGCCTCGTCTTTGCAAGCCAAGTCACAGCGGAGTAGCACCACAAATAGGCAGGTAGCCTAATGCTGTATGATAATCGTAATAAAGAGAGGTAGACATCACTACAAAGAGGACGATGTCCTCATGTTATAGTGGCATGACACCACGAAGCGGTACCAGGTAGGGTAAAGCCTCAGCTTTGTGAGCCATGTCATGGCAGCGTAATACCGCACGGAAGCGTAAGGCTTCATGCTGGGTAGTTTGGCCCTACAAAGAGGCCTGTGACCTCATGCACTACAAGAAATTTTGCTTATAGTTACGACAAAGATCAGTCACTAATATATATTAATAGTGACTAAATTTTGTCAGAAATGATATTAGTGACGGACTAATCACATGAGTACCGAAATTAGTGTCGGTCACTACTACGAGCGACACTAATACTACTAGTGACGGACGAATTCCTAAATCCGTCACTATAATTGGACATGCCACGTAGATACGTATTTATCTTTCAATATAAAAAAGTGTTTAATAATTATTACTAACTAATTTGTCAGTTACTATTGTTGGGTCATTAATAATTATTACTAACTAATAAGTCAGTCACTATTGTTTGATCATTAATAAAATTATTACTAACTAACATGTCAGTCACTAATGTTGGACCATTAATAATTATTTATAACTGATAAGTCAGTCACTATTGTTTGGTCATTAGTAAAATTATTACTAATTAATATTCTAGTCATTAATGTTGTGTCATTAATAACATTACAAATTTTTTGAATCACATTCCTAATTGTTTGATACGTCATTAATAATATAATAAATCGGTCATTACTACTTGATCCATAAGTAGAAGCTAATTTCTTTCCACCACATTCTGCTGAAATCACAATTTTTTCATCCAAAATAATATAAGTGAATTTTTATTAAAAAATTGAAGCCAAAAATAATATATTCATCAGATTAGACAACAACTAAAAAATAAAATATACTCCAAAACAAAGTTAAGTCTGATATTAACAAAAAAATATATTCTACATGAACACAAATTGATGTTCTAAATTGTAATGAAGAAACATGAAGAAGCACTCGATTTTGCGTCACACCAAGCCCTTGACCACGTACTCGATTTCTTATCTTTGGGCCCATTGCTTGGACATATGCTCTTTGTCGCAATTCCAACGTCTCATGTCAATAAAATGATAGTCACGTTCCTACGCAAATAAATCTAAAAAATTGTAGAAACAAACAAATTAAAGAATATAAAAATAGCATAAATAGGAAAAAATATGGTTAAGGTTTTAAAATTTACTTGAGCCGATGGAATTCTCCCTGGAACCGATAGAATCTCCTTTCTGGACGAGAAGCGGTGAAAAATAATTGAACTCCACTGACCTAGAGTGGTGGAAGAGAATATTGAACTCCGCTGACCTCTCTAGATGAGCACCTTTAAAACAAAAGAAAAAATTATTAGAGGAGGAGATGAGTAAATAATGGAAAAGATGAGAGAATTACAAGGAAAAGAAAATCCTCATGATCACCTAGAGAAGGATGAGAGAAGGAGGAGGATGAGAGAAGGAGGAGGAGGAG
>JANAVB010035017.1:9097801-9174560 GCA_029216955.1 Iris pallida
TATTTTATACAAGATTTGGATTAAAAAATATGATTTTAAATTATGTTTGGAAAGATTTGATCATTGGTTCCTTAATCCATTTCTATTTAGGAAATCTCTATCTTTTTAAGGAAAACTTTTTTCCCTTCCAATCGAATCCAAATAAAATTAAGTAATAGTAATCATTATATATATATACCTAATTGAACTTATAAATATTTCTCATCTTTTTATTTCTCAGATTTCTCTCTTTTTTTCCCAAAATAGTCCAAATTCGTCATAAATTCAGCCTCGTTTTTCAAAGGCTGTAACAACTTCTAAGGGTCATAACTCCTAAGTTAGGACTATGTTTGCCTTCCATTTCTTTGAACCGTTTTGAGGTTAGCTTCAATAATCTATAACTTATTTTAGCAAATGCATAATATATTTTTCTGTAAAATTGTTTGAGTGCCAATTGTCCGAAAATCGATGCATCACATTATTTTTGAGATTTTTGGATATTTCGAACTCGGTTTTGTGATCCGTTTGATGTTTCGGAAAGATGACACGATGATCTATCGCATTCAAAAAAATTAAGAAATTAATTTTAAAGTTTAAGTTTTATTTGGGCTAATGTATATGTATATTATTTTATGGTGTTTAAAATAAGCTTTTGACCTAAAAATATTATTGTAATATTTTTACCTAATTAAATTATAGTTTTTTTTCTCTAAAAATAGTATTTCTATATTTTCAAAGTATTTATCTAAAATTATTTAACTAATAAAACATAGCTTCAAGTATTATAAATATTATCTAAATTAGGCTATAAATACTTTTCCAAAATAAATATATACATTTTTCATACTAAGAGTTTTCTTTTTTGAAAAAATTCAATATTATATTGGATTTATTTTGATCGTCACTAATCGTATTTTCTATTTACTCGCAAAATCAGACCACTTCATATTGACCTGGCTAGTCGAACAAATCTGGACATTGTCAGATTGTTGCACCACCTGCAGGCAAATGTACCTTGCTAACCTATACAGTATATTTTATATGCATATGTATGTTCTTTACTTCTCTGTTGTTCTGTTTTTCCTCATATTGTTATGTTTATGACTGCTTTATCCTGTGTCTAGTTTTACTTATATTGTCTCTAGTTTTACTTTAGCTTGTTTCTATCTTACAAGCATGTATCTAATTTTTGTTCTATTTTTATTGTCTGTTATATTGGTCTTCATGTTCACATGTGTCTAATGTTATTTTATATCCAGTCCTATACCATTATTCCTTAGACTTGACATGACTTGGGTATGACTTGACTTGTGATATTATATAGATTGTGAGTACTTAACTTGATACTAGAATTGGATACTTGACCATCTCGATTGGGAGTGCTTACCTTGACTATGATTGAGATACTATAGATTGGGAGTAATTTTCCTTGACTACAGTCTACAGGTTTTACTTGAGTTATTGCTAGCCACTTCTAGTATAGCATACCACTGTCTTAGCTTCCTTATGTCTTAGTTCCCTTGTGTCTTAGCCTCCTTGTGTCTTAGTTGATTCTTTCACGACTATTTTTTTATTTTTTTGCATATTTATACTGTTACATTCGACATATTTTATGAATCTTGCTATGTCCCATAATAACCTGATGGTCTCCTTAGGTATAGACATTCGACAGGATCTCGATGAGTACGATCCGGCTTAGACTCTTTCTTCGTGGACCGTATGATCTTTTCGTTAGACAATGGACTTGTTATTTTTATCTTCTTTATTTGATTCCATTCTTTACAGCTTGGTAGTGGATTTGTCTCCACCAAGCAGATACTTTATTTTATATTTTAGTTTATATATTTGATTGTCTTCCCTTATTGTGCTGTAGATGAGATTTAATATTGCCTGTGACTATTCATAAGCAGGAGCCCTTATATTACAATATATGTATGTATATGTCGTTCCCATCCTTTATAATAGTCTTCGTATACATACAGTTAGCATGTAAGTATTCTAGTCCTACGTATTTTGGGACTAGGGCGTTACATATTTTTTTTGGTGGCCCATGCAGATTAACGAAAAATCATATCAGTTACGTAACTATACTGATACAAGCCTTCATATAGGATTAGAGTTTAGGATCTCATCCACATACTTGATCACCTCCCTTGACTTTGTTTTCAAATCTCGTTTGACTGCTTGATTGCATCTAGTTTGATTATGTTCTACCACAATTCCAATGCATTGACTAAACTCTTTCTGTTGACCTCTTGAGTAATTCCCCTTGTTTTTCTTTGCTATGTTGTTGAAAAATTGCTTATGGATGGTCCAAGAAAAATTTGAGAAATTATATTTATTATTGTATTACGAGATCGAGGGTTTTTACAGCCAGAGAAATACTGGCAAGATAGGACTTCAGATGACGACATCATGGTTATATATGTTTCTCGGATTCTACTTGAACCACATCATATGTATTTGATTAACATTTTATGGATTTGGTCAAGATAAGCTCATGAACCTGTATTATCTGGCGTGGTAGATGTGCACTGCAGCCATCCGTCGTAATACAGAATAAGTTATTTGCAGTAAGATGCACACAGGTGCGATAGTAACTTCACGTGACACAACCACGGAGATGTATCATTCTAGAGTTTTACCTAGATTACGTCCTATGCATCTCGTTTGGCCTCATACCGTTCTTGAAAATGATTCGATAATCCTTCTAGCTTTGTTTGACCCTAACGTTGTTTGATTGTATGGTTTGTTTGACCCAGCCTTAGGTTCTTGGTACCTTTCTACTTCCTAAATGACTAACTAGACAAAGCTTGTAGTTGTATTATGATTAAACTAGGTGACTAGTATGATTGTAAAATGCGAGGTTAGTCAGAAACGGACATGTTCCTTAAATATAGATTTAAATGAGCTTATAAGTCGAGTATTAATACCTGGATATCGGTCACCTAGAGTCTATTAGGAGTGATTGTTAGGAGCTAAACTGAGGTTCATTAATAATGATATAGGTAGATAACACTATGTCTACGAAAGAATGGTACAACTGGTCGTAATTGATTTCTTTTGTAGTAAACTACTTTATCCCTTTTCTCCCTTGTTTATTTTAATTTTGAGGACAAAATTTTATCAAGGTGGGTAGAATGTAAACTCCCAAAAAATTTAATTAATATTTTGGGTGTTTTTATTATTTATTTTAAATATTGTGCTTCGAAAATAATTTTTTCTTTAATTTCTACAGAAAGGAACTCACAAGTATTTTTGAATATTAAAAAAGGTTTGCCAATTATTTTTAAAAAAATATTTTAAATTTATGTAAATATACTTTAATTTATTTGGATGGCATTGAATATTATTTAAATTATTTTGAAGATATCAAATAATATTTTAAAATTATTAGTGTGTTCTATTATTGATTAGATTTGTCTAGTTTTAAATTCATTGATTTAAATTTTCTGATAAATATCAAGTATGGCTTAAATTATTTTGATAATTTTAACTGTTAATTTGAACTATTATTCAATAAGTATGGTTATATTAATTTAAATTTTACTTGCTTTTGAATTATTGGATATTATTTACATTACTTTGATAATATTAATATTATTATTGATATGATCATTAATTAGTATTTTGAAATATTATTGATTATGATTAAGATCTGATTAATCTACTTTAGACATTAAATATATTGTTTTAAATTATTGGTATATGATCATTTAATATATTTCGAATCAATTATTGATTTTGGTTTAGATTAGCTTAGTTTTGAAGATTTATTTGAATTATTATTGTAACCAAATAATATATTTCGATTTGATTGACTTTGTTTTAAAATTATTGATTATTATCTTCGACCAATAAAAAATTATTTGCTAAATTATTATATATAAAATTTTGGATTATAAAAATATATTTATAAATTATGTATGGTAACTAAATATTGGATTATATTTTATTAATTAATTTTTAAATATTTATTTGATTTAAATTTATGGAAAGATTTGATCATTGGTTTCTTAGTCCATATCTATTTAAGAAATCCATATCTATTTAAGGAAAACTTTTTCCCCTTCCAATATAAACCTAATTTAATTAAGTAAAATCTACTTATTATATACTCTGTTGAACTTATAAACATCTATCATATTTTCCTTTCTCAAATTTCTCTGCTTCTTTTTTCTACAAAATAGCCCAAAATTCGTCATAAATTCTGCCTCGTTTTTCAAATGTTGTAGCAACTTCGAAGGGTCATAACTCCTAACTCCAGACTCCATTTGACCTTCATTTTTTTGTTTGAACCGTATTGTGGTTAGCTTCGATAATCTATAACATATTTTAGCAAATTCGTAATCTATTTTTCTGTAAAAAAATTTGAGTGTCAGTAGTCCAAAAATTGACGCGTCGTACTATTATTTAGATTTCGGCAGACCCCGAACTCGATTTTGCGATTCATTTGATATTTTAGAAAGCTGACTTGATGATCTATAGTATGCAATTTTTTTCAGAAATTAGTTTTAATTTTAAATTTTATTTTGGGCTAATGTATATTTATATTATTTCGTGATATCTAAAATAAGCTTTCGACCTAAAAATATTATTGAATATTTTTTACCTAATTAAATTATAGTTTTCTCTCTAAAAATGATATCCCTAGGTTTTCAAAGTATTTATCTAAAATTATTCAACAAATAAAACCTAGCTTCATGTTTTATATATGTTTTATAAATTAGGCTATAAATACTTTTCCTAAATAAATTTATACATTTTTCTTATTAAGCATTTCCTTTTAAAAAAAAATCTATATTAGATTGGATTGAGTTTGATCATGATTAATCTTATTTCATATTTACCCATGCACGGTGCCACTTCATATTGACCTAGCTAGTCGAACCAGACTGGACATTGTCAGATCGTTGTACCGCCTCCAGACAAGTATACCTTGCCAACATGTACAGTATATTTTATATGCATATGCATGTTCTTTACTTCTCTGTTGTTCCTTTTTCCTTATATTGTTATATTCATGATTGCTTTATCCTGTGTCTAGTTGTACTTTTGTCACGACATGCTCCCACTTTTGGGATACGAGTGCATGTCTAAGTCCAGCCTACGCCACCGCATCGACGGTAGTACATTGCCTAGACCAATATCGATCTCAAATACAAGAAAATCATATCTATTTGCTCATTCACAATAAGCATTCAGATTACAAATCCAATAATGCATCAAAATAATATTCGAAAACAAACCCGCTAAATGTTCAAATTCAAGAACTAACTAATCTAACTAGAATATATGATTAGCCTCGTAGAATCTCTCTCTCCTCCAACAAGGTTCCAAGTGCGAAGGGTAGCAACTGACTAAGATGAAAAATATATATTTTCAGTCAGGAATGGAACAAGTACAAGTCTAGCCATCACAATACAAGTACAATATAATGCAAGATAACACCAATCATGGAGAACAACGATCAAGAGAAAATATGTTCAATATGATCAAGAAATCATGCAATAAAAGAAACTAATAAAAAAAGGTAGCAAGTATGAAAAGATGAAGAAACTCATGTAATCAATAATAGTGCACGTGCCATGAGAAGTATAATGTTCTACACATGGAAGGCTTGGGCGAACAATGAGGATATAAAGGCTAGCCCCCGTAAACAGAAGAGTTCCCAACAATACAATCGAGCTTTATCCACGTACCTAGTAATTGTACCACTCTAATATCCATACCTCACAATCATGTAAACACGATTACGATAACGATAAAAAAAATATGAACATTAATCTATAACTCGGCTCTCGTGCGTATAACAGTCAAGACACAGAAAATAGCATGCATAGATCACTACCAGAATAAGTCATTTTAGCGACGCCAAAAGACGTCGCTAAAATGCCTAAAGACGTCGCTAAACCAGTTTATCGACGTATTTAGCGATGTTTTCCTCTTGTCGCGGAAACCTTAGTCGTTGTTTGGAAAGACGTCGCTGATCGTCGCCAACACCGACGTCTACCGACGTAAAGCTACGTCGATAATATACCGACGTTTACCGTCATTTCGTCGATGAAATAGCGACGTTTAGTATGTCGCTATACGTCGGTATTTCCTGGGAAAATTACCGTCGTTTAAGATATCGTTCTGCGTCGGTATATCCTGGGAAATATTAACGACATTTTGTGATGTTGCTATACGTCGGTATATCCTGGAAAAGTTATCGACGTCTACCGACGGTTACCGATGCACACCGACGAAACTGACGTCACTATACGTCGGTATCCTGGCAATATATGCCAGTTTAGCGACGTCTACCGACGCAATGTGCCGTCGGAAGGCGTCGGTAAACGTCGGTAGACGTCGCTAAATTTGAAAAAAATAAAAATAAATAAATTGCAGTATGCATTTTTCTCCACAGAATCATTTTCTCCCTACAGTTTAATCTGAAACACAATACACAAGCACATTTTATCCGTGGGTTCGCCGACCCCTTCGGTGGAACATTCAACACCGGTAAATTAACATCCAAATGAAACGAATAACAACATAAAATAACCAAAGTCCACACAACATATATAAACCAATATCCAAATTGTCATGGGTCTACACAACCAATAACCAACGTATCTATGCAACCAACAAACAAGTGTCACAAACAAATACAAAGAAAAACAAGTACTCAAACACTCAATACAAACAGTCCTAAGTAGGACTACTAGGGATCTGGAGTAGGAGGGGGTGCACCGCGACGAAGGGCCAAGAAAAGCTCATAGTCCTCCTGTGAAATCGACACCGATGAAGGAGGTAGTGTTGTCGGTAGAGTCGGTATCGATGAAGAAGGCAGTTGCACCGGCAGAGTCAACGACGATGAAGGCGCACCCGGAGGACGATAACGCTCCAACGCTACAAGTCGCTGGTGGTATGAATCTATGGTAGATAACATTCTATCACTGCTATCAGTCACCGAATCCTGCACCATTCTCATCCTCTCGCCCATGGTCATCTGTGATACCTGCAGATCTAATACGATGTGCTCCATCGATGCTCTAAGTGTAATGCCCTGCTCCGTACGAGGTATTTAGTTGGCTTGTTGGATGGGATCAGAATGTTGGACTGTGACTTGTGTTGGAGATCAAGAGAGTTGAGACTGATGTAGTCTCTCTTAACTGGCTAGACGGAATGGGTATTGGAACGTGGCTCGCTGGTGGAGCTACGCTTAGCGGGATTTGAGCAGGAAGACCCTTTTATGCAGGCAAGTAGAACTGTCCTCCTTCCTCCTTATTCCTGCATGCTTAATAAATGGAATAATGTGATGCTATGAATTGTCCCTAAATGTTCCATGTCTTAGTTGCTGAATAATAGAGATGCCTATGTTGTAGATTATTGAAATGAATAAGACATGAATATTGAACAGAATTTGAATCACACTCGAACTGCTAATGTAACTTGATGCCTGAGAATGAATCGATAATGTCTCTTATGCTTAATCTTGATGAAATGAATGAATCACTTGAGTAATGAGATGCTACGAGAATGATACATGAGTAATGAACTAGCTATGCTATTAACACAAAGAATTGAATGAAACACTAGAATCATGTACATTCTGTATAACTGTTGCTGTTGCTTGCTTCCTTATAAGCAATGAAGGAAAGAATACTGTCCCTATGATATGAATAAAATGATGCAGGTCCTATCGGTATGAATGAAATGTTATTTGTTCCTCTTAGAAAGGAATGATATGAGAAATATTGCAATAATTGATGCAATAAGAAATGATGAGGCTTGGGATCATTGAGATCACCAAGTGAACAGGTGGAAATATTGGAAAGAGGAGATGATGAACTGTTGCCTTTTCTTATCTTATTATTGTATAATGTGACTTCGAACACGATCGAGTCGGACACGCATTCGCATGACCATAGACGTACTTGTATACAAGGATTTCCTCGAACGGTACCCGCGGCGGTGGGATCGAGTCGGCCTAGGAGGAATTGGTACTTTGGTAGCACGGTATTGGGATCCTCATTCGGGCTCGTAACCTGGTGAAGGGTACATCCTATACCCTATGAAGTCCTATATGGCACGTCGACATGGTGCACAATCACCAGTAGTCATGTAGTCAGGATGCATGCTAATGAATGTTTTGTACAGACAGAGTAAGAATATCATATTATCCTGTATTTTATGCAGGTACGAGGGAGTCGGTTATCGGTAAAAAATTACTTAATGTGATAATTCAATATACGTGTTGGTTTAACTTGCGTGCTTACGTTCCAAATAAGTAAATGATGTTGTATGTAGCCTTTCAGTATGAGATCCTGCTTAACATGTAAAATTGAGTATGCTAGAAAGATGCCATACTATAATTATTGCTCAAAACACAACATACATGCTAAGTGATGCTTGAAGTGAGAACTGTCATAACATGTTTAAGATGTTAATGTTAACGATGCCTCAATGATGCCTTTTCATGATAACACCTAGTATGCCTCAATGATGCCTTTGCATGATAATACGAAGAATGCTAAAATGATGTGTCCACATGAATGCTATTAAGAATATGTTTACATGCTTCACTCTGATTATTACCCATGAATTGTAAACTGATGCTAGGCCCCAAGTAGAAAGATCATACTAATAAATGCTTGCTTAAATGATCACTTAAATGTTGGTTTATACGAGTGGGTTGGATTCTACTCGCCAGTGCATAGATGATGTGCTGACCCACGTTTTGTGGGCAGATGCTCTTGCTTGGGATATTCTACACACGAAGATTGGGCTTGATTGGTTCCGCGGCATCGAAGATTTATTGGGCATACAGAAGCTCTCCTTGTACAAGATGATGTCTTTTGTTTATAAGGGCATAATGTATGGAACATTGTAATCAGTTGTACCAGTGAGATTGTAAGCCAAGTCAGTGTATCGAGTTGTAATCTAATGTATCCATGTATCAAATATAAGCTGTATAGCATTGTTCAGTTGGCTTTTATTGTAAAGTGAGATGTGTTGTAAATATTGTACTTCAATATAAGTCTTGTACTTTTCTTCGATTATCAATAAAGAGAATAAAGTTTTATATGTCTCTGTGTGACTTCAAGTTGTCCTTTTATCTTCGCTGCTATAAAGAAGTGATTTACTTCTATTCAATAAGAAAGATTGTCCTCATCAACTTCAATTTGTCTGCTTCTGCCGCTGCGATGTGTTTCTATTTGAAGATTATTAATTATGTATCATCTTTGCCTTGTATAAGTGCAATTCCAGACTTGTACGCCATCACGCCCAAGCGAGGACGATCGATTCCAAGAGATAAATTATGTGAATAAATGACTCTACGAATCGGGGAGTAACAAATTAGTATCAAAGTACGGCTTTACGTCCTTGGTCTCTTCTTTGATTCATTTCAAATCAAAGTTGCATCGGCGATTAACCAAAGTTGCTTCCGCGATCACTCAACGTTGCTTCCGAGATTAAATCAAAGATTGCTTCTGCGATTATGCTGTCGTCGTTCTGCAACCATCCTATGTTGCTTGTGTCTAAAAATTTATTGACCCTCTTGGCTGCTCACTAGATGTTCCATACAATAAGTCTATATACATTGTGATGCCCCTGAATGAATGATTTTTGTTGGTTTGGACACAAATAACCCAACAATGACTCGATGCCATAGTATGTTATAGTGTGAATGATGTTTTGGAATTGTGGGAATAAAGAAAGGTGGCTATGTATGCTGCGACAAGATGAGAATTGCATATGATGTTGGAAAAGAATTGTGAATGAAATAATTGATGGATGAGTTCGACATAACTGGTGAATCGACTCAGGGGTGATGGCTAGTACTTTTGAGATCCTAAGAATGTTGGCTTGTGATATTGAGACCCCCGAGATGTTGGTTAAGTATTGTGATCATTATAGATCATGAATGTCCGGAATAGAATTGGGTTTGTATTGTTTAAGGATGGCCTCATTTCTGAGTGGTATATTGCCTCTACCACCTCAGAACGAGATGAATGTTGACCCTTTCCATAGAATAACAATGAGACTATCTGTGAGTACTGGGTAGTGCCGAGACTTAGCTGGGAGTCATGTATTGTGGTTAGATGACTCGAGTGTCCCTTGACAGTAATGTTACATTGAGTAGCGAGATTGTCGAAAATGGTAACGGTTGGCTTGGTTAGAAATTGTTTAGTCGAGTGATGACTCGAACTAGTAAGACAGTTAGTATGCTGTGGGTAAATGGACTTGGCTAGAGAATATTGTGGCTTAGAACATCTGAATGTTGACTTCGAATGGTTGGACGCAAATCATATGTGGCTAATACAAAGTTGGTTGCGAAGCTGAAAGTTTTAAAAATATTGTAGGTGAACCAAAGGAATACTAGAGATCTGTGCTTTGACCCTACAATGTAATAGATGTCAATCCATCTTGATCACCAAAGGATAGTTATTGCACATGTACATGTATGCTCAGGAATTGAATTGTACCAGAAAAGTGACAAGTAGTAACCCTGAATATTTGTGTTGCATAGAGGATGGGTAATTGATACATAAATTGTCGGATTGAATGGCATGAACTACTCGACCCTTGAGGTAGAGAATTTTAAGAATGTTCATATGAGATTTTGACGGCTGGGAAAAGAACGAGATTTAAGAATGCCATAAGATAGTTTGATGATTGGGAAATGAATGGGAACGAGAAGTTACAAATGTTTTGGATAATGTCGGTATATGTGACTGTTGGAATGGGAAATAGATTGTTGGCTTATGACTTGGTGGTGTGACTCTGTCATACGGATCGAATAGTATGATTCCGTAGTTATGTTAAGAATATCGGATTCGAAGACCCTTGAATAGTTAGCCTTGACTTATGGGTTCGTGTGGATACAAAGGAATTTGAAATAGAAATTGAATCATTGGAAATTTACTTGATGGATTATTAGAACGATGAGAATCATATGTCGGGTTGGGAATTGACCGTAATGTTGATAGATCGATCTTAGTCGATCGTTGGATAAGTCTAGAATGAGCCTCTGTGGGATTATTTCCTTGAGGAAGACCCTGGATAGATAGACTTGACCCTAGCGACCAGTTGAGGACTTACCAATTGTTAGCATAGCCAACAATGGTGATTAGTTATTCTGACTTAGTTGATACCCATAGGTTTGGGTAGAGTTCCTTAGAACTGTCGGTTGCTTATTGGCCCTGAAAATAAGAAACTAGCATGATCCCTAGTAGCCGTCCACTCTAGGGAAGTCACCTAAATGATTAGGTATAGCTGTCGGTATAGCTAACCATTGAGACTGGACCGAATAATAGACGGCCTTTGGTGACCCATAGAATGACCTTGTGGTATTGAACGAGAGATGGTGATTAGTATGATCTAAGAATGATAAGTTGTAAGTATATGCTCCAATATGAACCTTAGAGATGTTGACCCTTGAGGATTATGTGTCGGCCTATAGTGGGAAATGGAATTGTGGGATGAGACTTGAGTTGTATGTATCGAATGGTGAATTATCATATGAGATGGAATTGACTGCTCATGACGGAAATGTTGGATCGGTATCTATAGTTGGTGATGTCGGATTTTATCTTTTAGAAAAGGTGAATTGCCTCGGTGAAAAATATTGTTGAATTTGGGAAGGAATATGATTGTTGTTGTGAAATCTTGATATGATTGGCTCTAAGTTAGACCCTTGATCGAATGTTAGAAATGTTATGCTTGGGTAGAGAGCTTAACCAAGTTGTCCCTGATGTTAAGTGTTGTGGCCTGGAAGATAGTGATTGTGGCAAAGTGAATAAGGTGATAAGTCAATTGAAAGGATGCTAAGTCTGATTTAGGTAAGAGAGTTATATCGTGGCTGATCGAATTATGCTATCATGGAAGTTGGCTGAAGTACATATATTTTGGGGACGCCTAAAATATGTGTATGGATCCAGCCGAAGTGATAGGTTGCGACTGAGATAACATTATGGGAAGAATTTATTGCGCTAGCACGGACTTTTGCTGAAATGCATATGTTTTGGGGACGCCTGAAATATGTGTATGGATACAAACGAAGTGATGCGTTGCGACCAAGATGGAATGCAAGGATAATATTGGTGAATTAATGAGAAGTTGCGAGTATTTGGAAAAGAGAAAGATGGAATGAATTGTTGATGGATTAAAATAATACGGTTGGATAACTATTTTAAAATGACCAAGTGGGCTGAAATGAATATTAAATTAAAGCTGAATGAATAACTCATTGTGATTAAGTGAATCTAGTAGATGAGTTGTTTTCTTAAGTTTCGAGGACGAAACTTTTTCTGAGTGGTATATTATGTAATACCCCGCTCCGTACGAGGCATTTGGTTGGCTTGTTGGATGGGATCAGAATGTTGGACCGTGACTTGTGTTGGAGGTCAAGAGAGTTGAGACTGATGTAGTCTCTCTTAACTGGCTAGATGGAATGGGTATTGGAACGTGGCTCGCTGGTGGAGCTACGCTTAGCGGGATTTGAGCAGGAAGACCCTTTTATGCAGGCAAGTAGAACTGTCCTCCTTCCTCCTTATTCCTGCATGCTTAATAAATGGAATAATGTGATGCTATGAATTGTCCCTAAATGTTCCATGTCTTAGTTGCTGAATAATAGAGATGCCTATGTTGTAGATTATTGAAATGAATAAGACATGAATATTGAACTGCTGATTGAATCACACTCGAACTGCTAATGTAACTTGATGCCTGAGAATGAATCAATAATGTCTCTTATGCTTAATCTTGATGAAATGAATGAATCACTTGAGTAATGAGATGCTACGAGAATGATACATGAGTAATGAACTAGCTATGCTATTAACACAAAGAATTGAATGAAACACTAGAATCATGTACATTCTGTATAACTGTTGCTGTTGCTTGCTTCTTTATAAGCAATGAAGGAAAGAATACTGTCCCTATGATATGAATGAAATGATGCAGGTCCAATCGGTATGAATGAAATGTTATTTGTTCCTCTTAGAAAGGAATGATATGAGAAATATTGCAATGATTGATGCAATAAAAAATGATGAGGCTTGGGATCATTGAGATCACCAAGTGAACAGGTGGAAATATTGGAAAGAGGAGATGATGAACTGTTGTCTTTTCTTATCTTATTATTGTATAATACAACTTCGAACACGATCGAGTCGGACACGCATTCGTATGACCATAGACGTACTTGTATACAAGGATTTCTTCGAACGGTACCCGCGGCGGTGGGATCGAGTCGGCCTAGGAGGAATTGGTGCTTTGGTAGCACGGTATTGGGATCCTCATTCGGGCTCGCAACTTGGTGAAGGGTACATCCCATACCCTATGAAGTCCTATATGGCACGTCGACATGGTGCACAATCACCAGTGGTCTTGTAGTCAGGATGCATGCTAATGAATGTTTTGTGCAGACAGAGTAAGAATATCTTATTATCCTGTATTTTATGCAGGTACGAGGGAGTCGGCTATCGGTAAGAAATCACTTAATGTGATAATTCAATATACGTGTTGGTTTAACTTGCGTGCTTACGTTCCAAATAAGTAAATGATGCTGTATGTAGCCTTTCAGTATGAGATCCTGCTTAACATGTAAAATTGAGTATGCTAGAAAGAAGCCATGCTATAATCATTGCTCAAAACACAACATACATGCTAAGTGATGCTTGAAGTGAGAACTGTCATAACATGTTTAAGATGTTAATGTTAACGATGCCTCAATGATGCCTTTTCATGATAACACCTAGTATGCCTCAATGATGCCTTTGCATGATAATACGTAGAATGCTAAAATAATGTGTCCACATGAATGCTATTAAGAATATGTTTACATGCTTCACTCTGATTATTACCCATGAATTGTAAACTGATGCTAGGCCCCAAGTAGAAAGATCATACTAATAAATGCTTGCTTAAATGATCACTTAAATGTTGATTTATGCGAGTGGGTTGGATTCTACTCGCCAATGCATAGATGATGTGCTGACCCACGTTTTGTGGGCAGATGCTCTTGCTTGGGATATTCTACATACGAAGATTGGGCTTGATTGGTTCCGCGGCATCGAAGATTTATTGGGCATACAGAAGCTCTCCTTGCACAAGATGATGTCTTCTGTTTATAAGGGCATAATGTATGGAACATTGTAATCAGTTGTACCAGTGAGATTGTAAGCCAAGTCAGTGTATCGAGTTGTAATCCAATGTATCCATGTATCAAATGTAAGCTGTATAGCATTGTTCAGTTGGCTTTCATTGTAAAGTGAGATGTGTTGTAAACATTGTACTTCAATACAAGTCTTGTACTTTTCTTCGATTATTAATAAAGAGAATAAAGTTTTATATGTCTCTGTGTGACTTCAAGTTGTCCTTTTATCTTCGCTGCTATAAAGAAGTGATTTACTTCTATTCAATAAGAAAGATTGTCCTCATCAACTTCAATTTGTCTGCTTCTGCCGCTGCGATGTGTTTCTATTTGAAGATTATTAATTATGTATCATCTTTGCCTTGTACAAGTGCAATTCCAGACTTGTACGACATCACGCCCAAGCGAGGACGATCGATTCCAAGAGATAAATTATGTGAATAAATGACTCTACGAATCGGGGCGTGACACTAAGATCGGTGACGCTCCGCTCTGTCCGCTCAGTCACATTCCGGAGCTCCATAATGCTGCGGTCGAGCGCATCCAATCGTGCTTTAAGCGCAGGCTCGTCCGACTGTTGCTGAAACTGGTTCTGAATCCGTCGTAGCAGCTCATCTCGGAGAGACTCCATCATCTGATGGACTCGGGCAGACTCCTGGGATGGCTATGGACCATGCACACTAGTAGGGGATGCCCTAGAGGACTGGCTCGCAACTCGGGTGCCATAGGATTCCGTACCGTATTACGTACCCCTACGGAGGCCACCAGCTGCGGTCATCCACAGCTCGTCCGCCGACGGAGCTTGAGTTGGCTGCGAGGAAGTACCGTTCTCTCCCGCAGTAGGTGCACTAGCAGTCGCCCGGTCCCCAAGCCTCTGATACTCGGTCTAGAAAGTATGGATAGTTCTCTATGATTTCTAATCACTAATTAATGTACTTATTATTAATAACTACATGAATATTTATTTGCATGCATATTTACTAAGTTATATTAAAATTAACACGAAGTATTATAATTAACAAATAGTATTGTAATACTTACATAGGCAAGCTTGGCCCTCTCGTCAACAAGGCCTGCGCCCTTCCGATGGGTGGCCAGGAAGACTATCACCATGTCGGCGTTACCGACCTTCCTTACCTGTAATTAAATATATTATCTTAGTAATAATTTATCGAATTTGCATTAAAATAATATTTCTGAAAGAAAAATACATACCAGACGACGAAAATGTTCCGTCATCGGAGTCGACCCACCGCACCACTTCGAGGCATGCTGCCTTGCCGCCTTGGCCTTCTCAGACTTTTTCTTGTACCTTGGCTCGTTGAATCGAGCCTTTATCGCATCCCACTGATCAGGGATGATCCAACCTTGGATCGGCTTTTCGGCATGATCACGAGCCTTCTGATCATTAATAGCGTCACAGATCAGCTTAGCAGCGACAACATGAAATATTCCCTCGATCAGCTCGGCCTAGTGTGGTGGATAGAAAAACATATCCTAAAAGAGTACACAAATCAAATATTTTTTAGTAATATATAATATGCATAAATCAAATGATTAATGTTAAAAGCAAATCTATTTTAACCTTGAAGAACGGAAACCAGTTGGCCTTCCTATCGTCCGGAGCATCCGAGTAGTTTATCCAAGGACCACCATAATTTTGCCTCAGGAGCTGGCCTAGGCGTCTCTGTACCGACGGGGGACGATATCTATACAGACATATTATATTCATGAGAAAAGTTAATTTATGATAAACACTGAAAAAAATGATAAACCAAAATACTTACTTTGTACCGTCAGCCCAGATTTTCGTCCTCGTCTCCTCCGGAGGTGCGCAGGCATCATCTGCCTGATATTGGTCGACCATCGGTGCAGTCTTCTCCATCTGCTCATCTGCCTCCATCGTCGTATCAGCAAGAGGAATGCTACTTTCGGGAGCAGTCTCAGCCCTGGAACTACTCGTCCCAGGAGATATGTCACGTAGCATCGTGGCGGGCGGAGCTACTGTCCGATACACAGGAGTACTGGGTGACGAGGGTCTAGAGCCGGTCCCAGTAGGAGGTACCGAAGAAGAAACATGTCCTCTAATAGTACCACCAGTAGGTACCGAAGGAGTTCTCTGTCCTCTGCCAGTATCAGTACCCCGTGCCCCATGTCGGGAAATACGGAACGATCCGCGACGACCTGTCATGCCTGATAACAACATATGATGAGATACAACAAAGACAACAAATAATAGAGACTAGAAATATGAAAGTGCAAAAAAGACAAGATAATAACCAAGACAACATATGATGATATATTTTACAAAAAACATCTAAGTCCAGATAGTACATTCAGATAATAACCAAGACTAGATAATAACCAACTCTACATAATTGTCAAAATGAAAGTACATCTCTCTCAATCATCTTCAGAATAATCATCTTGTTCGTTTTCCTCGACCTCATCTTCCTCCTCATCTTCACTTTCATCTTCGCCTTCATCGGCTTCGTCTTCCTCTTTGGATAACTCTACATCTTCTACATTATGTGTCGTGTAATGCGTAACTTCCATGGAGTCCACATCAAAATATTGGTTACAAGAGGTAGCTCGTCCTCCTGATAAACCTTTTCGTCAACATAAAAAGTATCTCTACATTTAGTCTTACATACTGTCCACCTGTCAGACTTCGTTGCTCTCCATCTCGGATAAGCTGTGAAGTACACGAGCTGAGCTTGAGTTACTAGGACAAATGGTTCGTAGCCTTGATATCTACGCTTGTCGTTTATATCCACAAGACCATGCTTGTCAATTTTCTAACCTTAATTTTCAGTCGGATCGAACCATTCACACTTGAACAACACGATCTTTGCAGGTTCTCTGCCATAATTATATGTCAACTCCACAATCTCTCGCAAGGTGCCAAAGAAATCATTTCCTGGATCGACGTCTTTGTAGTTCGAAGATTTGATACACAAACAACTATTTTTCGTGGAATCAAGATCTAGGATGCTGTCTCTGATCGGAGCATTTGTCGACTTGAACCGAAAGCCATTGACACAGTAACTTAGCCATATTTTAACAAAAGTAATTGGTCCCTTGGCAAGTGTTCTAATTAATTCAATCTCGGGTAAAATTAGACGATCGACCTGAATACCAAAGAAGAGATAGTAAGTTATTTATTGTGCAGTTGTATTAAAAGAGGCGAGTAATTACCGGGCTGCTTACATATTCGCTCAACCAAGAAGGAAAATGACGTCTCATTTCTTGTTCTAATGCTTCATCTGTTAGGTAGGGTCTGACCGACCTAAACTCATCATTATATATGCTAAAAAACAACGAAGCAACTGCCGATTAGTACAATAATATTAGCTTATACTATTACATTAAAATGACGTAAACTCATCATTAATTACTTATCCCTCTAGTTTCTCCACTTCATCCTCGTCGCAATTGAGTAATACATACAACTGAGCAGCCCTTAGCTCTTCGTCATTCAAATATCTCTTTTTTATTTTCCCCGAAGGCTTTTCGGACGCATTGAATACTTTCAGTATTCCATCATTAGATTCTTGATAACCGTCGTCGTTTCTCGGAGCCCTCGTTCTATTCGTAGCAACATGAGGTTTGAAATACGTCGAGCAGAAGTTTGTATTCTCTTCAAGAATATAGGCTTCACAAATAGAACCCTCGACCCGAGCCTTATTTTTCACTTTCCTCTTTAGGTGGTTCAAATGCCGCTCAAACGGTACATCCACCGATAATCGATGGGCCCGCCAACACGTGCCTCGTAGGAAAGATGAATTGGCAAATACTCCATGGAGTCGAAGAATTCAGGAGAAAATACCTTCTCGAGCTTGCACAGTGTTACCGAAATATCGTTCTTCTACTTTTCTAGAAGATCGACGAGCAACTTACTAGAACAAAGATCTCTGAAGAATATTCTAAGCTCGGTCAATGGATCCCAAACAACCGGGGGTAAGAATTTCCAAAATGCAATCGGAATTAACCTCTCAATGAATACGTGACAATCATGGCTCTTCATACCTGTCATTTTGTTCTCCTTGAGGTCGACACATCTTCTCAAGTTCGAAACATACCCGTCTGGAAATTTTAGACCTTGAATCCACCTACAAAGTCTCACTTTATCCACCTTCTCCAGTGAAAAAATTGCCTTAGGCTGCTTCAACTTCCCATTCCCGTCCTCTATCAATTGCAATACAGGACGTCTACATATTTCTTCCAAGTCCAATCTAGCCTTTGGATTGTCTTTCGTCTTCCCCTTTACGTCCATTACAGTATTAATTATGTTTTCAAACACATTCTTCTCGATATGTATGACATCAAGGTTATGTCTAATAGATTGGTGCTCCAAAATGGCAGATCCCAGAATATACTCCTCTTCGTCCAGTTATGAGTGTGACCAAATCCGTCACACTTGTAGCCCGTAGCAGGCTCTTCAATAGCTCTTGGTAAATCTTTTACCTCTTTCCATATCTTGTATTCGGGCCTCCTTGGCGGGGGATTAGCCTTCTCCACAACGCCAGCACGAAAAGCATTCTTGTTCCTCCGGTACGGATGATCCTTCGACAAGAATTGTCGATGACAATCGAAGAAGCACGGTTTGCCTTCGTGTTTCAAACAGAAAGCCTTAGTGTGGTCCATGCAATACGGACATGAAAGATGACCATGCGTGCTCCATCCAGATAACATACCATAGGCCGAAAAGTCGTTGATGGTCCACATAAGTGCTGCCCGCATATGAAAATTTTGTTTTCTAGATACATCGTACGTGTTGGAACATACTTCCCACAGCTGATTCAACTCATCAATCAATGGCTGTAAATACACATCAATGTTCTTTTTCGGATTGTTCGGACCTGGGATAATAACGGTGAGGAACATATACGGAGTCTTCTTGCACATCCAAGGCGGTAGATTGTACGGAGTGACGATTACGGGACAACACGAATACTGGGATCCCGAAAGTCCGAATGGTGTAAAATCGTCGGAGCAGAGACCCAATCTGACATTACGCGGATCAGAAGCAAAATCTGGATACTCTCGATCAAAGTGCTTTCATGATTCTCCATCAGATGGGTGATCCAACACTCCTTCGGTCTGTTCCCGCTTATGCCAACTCATATTTTCTGCAGTTTCCTTCACCATAAACAACCGCTGCAACCGCCGCGTCAATGGCAAGTAGTGCATCGAATCGGTAGGCTTCCTGGCACTGACAGACTTTCCTCTACTACTGCCCTTGTAGCGATCGGCACCATAAAATCTGCAGGCGTCTTCATCCTTGTCGTCTTTGTAGTACAACATGCAACCGTTGCGACATGCATCGATTTTCTCGTATGCCATCCAGAGCGATCTCACCATCCTCTTAGACCGGTAGAAGTCTTTAGGCAACTTAGCACCCTCAAGCAATATTTCTATAAGCAACTCCATAAGACGGTTGTAGCAATCATGCAACATGTTAAAATCGGACTTGATGCTCAACAATATTGTAACCACCTCCAACGGTGAATGATCCTCACAAGCAGGATATAATGGAGTCCTTGCATTCTCCAGCAACTCAACGAACTACGCAGCATCGGCATTCGGTGCCTCCTCAGGTGCATCATGATCGTCCGGATCGAAACTAGGCCCCGCCGCGTCAAAAATCATGTTCACCAACCCATCATCGTAAGCAGCGTTATTATGGACATCCACATAAGGCTCATACTCCGATGCTAAAGACACAAGTTCTCCGTGTGCGCTCCACTGATAGTAATTCGGCGTGAAACCCTTCAAGTATAAATGATACGTGACTTACACTTCTGGATGATATTTCAAGTTACGACATCTCACACACGGACACTTAATTTTGGTAACGTCCATGTACTGAGGGAACGTCTTGGCAAACTGCAGGAACTGCTGTACACCCTCTATGAATTCATCCCGCACACTGCACATGTCATCAGGATGACGGTTGTACATCTACGAATGATTCCGTAAGTAGTAATTCATATCCATATCCAATTGAGGATAATTCTGTAAGATAGATACATGCACATTACAGTCAGTGAATGAATGTTAAGGCAGTTTAGATATAGGTGTGCAATTTAGATAGAGGTCAGACGAGAGTGACAGTTTAGAGAAAACTGAGATTATTGGTAACATTTCATCCATTGACACTTCTTCACTATTACTCACAAATGAATTGGCCGTCTCTGCTTGAAAATTTAATATTATTTTGACAATCATTCAGCAAGTTGAGATTGGGTTACGTAAGTCGTATTTTGAAGCTGCAAATCCTTACAGAAAATTTAAGTCGTGTTTTGACTGTACATTCTACATCATTATAGAGTTCAACAGTTGTAGAGAAATTTTAAGTCGAAACAAGAAAGAACTCTATTAGCACATAATATTCTTATAGGAGGAAATTTGGAGTTTAAATGTTAAGGAATAATGCTACACTAGGGGTCTATTTAGAGACGAGTGCCAAGCTGAATCCTATTCCAATGTTAAGGAACAATGCTACACTAGGGGTCTATTCACCACCACAAATACTTTTAAGTTGCTTTCGTCTTTCGAGAATTTCAACATCTATCACAATATTATTATTTTCCTTTGACAGCAGCTTAAAAAATGCACTTGTCTCCTACTTGTAATTCATTACTAAGGGCAAATTTTCTCCAACCTCTTATAAAAAAGGTGTCTGTCGAGGTATAATTGTACTTATAGGAGTACACGACACCAACTGTCCAATATCGACCCTTTGGGTCTATAAGAGTTACTTCACTCAGTTTGTCAAGACAAGTAAAACTTTTTAAATTAATATCCAATATCGACCCTTTGGCCTATGCTTGAGCAGTATCCTAACTCAAACTACCTATCCTAACTAATAAATTAATATCCTACTTTAACATCTACTAACTCTCATATTCCTTCTAACATAAACTAATATCCTAATCTAAACTAACCCTTTAACTGAAACTAATATCTAAGCAATGCTAATCATGAACTAACACCCTAACCTAGAAGTCCACACTGCTCAAGCACAGGCCAAAGGCCAAGTTATAAGGCAAAATGCAGGCAACTGCCTGTAGCTACAAGGCAAAAACAAATATTGACGGTATATATACCGTCAATATTTAAAAAGTTTACTTGTCTTGACAAACTGAGTGAAGTAACTCTTATAGTCCTATAGGATACTCTATACACTCTATGTAATACGATATACCAATCATACCTACACTTCTAGGATACTCTATACACTGTAGGTACTAGGATACTCCTCAGTATATTAGATATCAAAATCACTTAGTATGACACAAATATGAGTGTGCATTTCATATAAGAATCTAAACATAAACTACATTCTTGAAAATAATATCAATCATGTTAGCAGACCACCTATTCATGCAACTATCTCAAACTGACAATTATTTTGAGTAACCGCTTTCATTTCTATCGATACATGCCAAAATTACTCTTTACCACATATAAAATAACACTAATACCCCGTTTTCATCTCACACTAATAACTTGCACATACATACAATCATATATATATATAGAAATACTAATCTAGTATTTCAAAACTCTCGACTTTGAAGAGTCATTTCTGTGTCAGTGTATACGACTCTCCTTGAAAGCTTTCTTATTTGGTAGTAGACTACATTTAAGTATGCTAATATTTTTTTTACCTTCGAAATAATTACTTAATTGATAATATTGTGTACGAATATTATGTCATGTCAGCGTGTCGTATCGTGACTGTGTCAGCACATCAGGACGAGGGAGTAGGGTTAGGGTTTACCTGCCTTGGTCGGAATTGGGTCGGGGTCGGGGCTGGAGCATCGGCGGAGGGGACTGGGGTCGACGTCGACAAGGAGACTCGACGGTCGCAGAGCGGCGGAGGGTCGCCGATTGAGGGGGGACGCCGGAGGAACGGGGGTCGCCACGGGGGAAAGGGGTCACCGCCGGGAGGGGGTCGCCGCAAGGAGGGGGGTCGCCGCGGGGGAAGGGGGTGGTCGCCGGTGGGAGAAAGATTTGGGGCTCTCGAGCGGAAGAATAAAATTTTGGGTGAAAAAATAAAATCGATCGGGCCAGCAGAATCCTATATGAAACGTTTTAGCAACGTCAATCTGAGCCGTCGGTAACCATCGCTAATATCAGTGATATTATCGACGTTTACCGACGTATCCGCGACGTACATTTTTTTATATACAAAACGTAGTCGCATTACGTCGCTGAACGTCGCTAATATTAGGAATTTTAGCGACGTTCACCGACAGATCCACGACGTACGTTTTATAATACAAAACGCAGTCACAATACGTCGCTGAACGTCGCTAATAGTGACGTATTACGACGTTATATTGTTACGTCGCTAAATTGCTAAAATATAGCGACGTCTTTGTTAAACGTCGATAATTACGTCGCTAATATGACTTATTCTGGTAGTGGATGAAATACTACAATATAAAGTATATGTATATAAAAGCATAAACAAGTACTTGCCTTGGTTTGTTTGGAGTCGATGTGTGTGATATGATCTTGTTGGCACAGAATAGCACAAATGTCAAAATGTCAAAAATAGACTCTAATGATGGAACAAACTATTCCATGGATTATAGAATAGTCAAATTAGCTAGGGTCGACATAAATAAGTCCAAATTTTGCAAGGGTATAAAAAAAAGAACGATTAGTCATGTACTAGATTTGATTCGAAGGAACTTGGTAAATAAGTACATATAACTATTTTTTAGAAAATATTTACAGTACCTTGAAAACTATATTTTAGTAGTTAAAATAATTTTTGATAAATATGTTTGAAAATCTAGTGAATTATTTTACGTAAAAATTTTAATTTATCAAAATACATTTAGCTCAAAAAACCACAAAATAATACAACAGTATATTTAAACTTCTACGCCAAGTTTCAAATTACATGTAAGCCCAATATTATATATGTCACAAATATAATTCAGAAATATGTGTCTATTCTTTTAATAAAAATAATAATACTTAATAATAAAAATAAAATTAATAATAATATCAGTAATAGTAATAATAATAACTAATAGCAAAATAATATTAACAATAATAATACTACTGTTATATAATATTATATGTATATGCATATGAAATAATACAATAGTATAATACATATACTTATACAAAGTTCATATATAAAATACAAATTAAATAAAATATAAAACAATTTTATTAATTTTTATAATTTTAGTATGTTTTAGATCTTCATGTCAGCTAAATCGAGTTCAAAATCTCCCAGAATCTCGAAAACAGTACGACCCATCAAGTTTTGGATAACTGAGACCCAAAAGCTTTTACAGAAAAATATTACCAATTTGTTAAAATAAATTATAGATTATCGAAGCTAACCTCAATACGGTTCAAACAAAAAAAATTGGAGGTTAAACGGAGTCGGAAGTTAGGAGATATGACCCTTCGAAGTTGCTATAGCCTTTGAAAAAAGAGGGTGAATTAATGATTATTTTTTGGCTATTTTGGACGAAAAAAAGAAAATTTTGAGAAAGAAAGACATGGAAGATGTTCATAAGTTCAATAAGTATATATAATGGGTAGCAGTTACTTAATTAGGGTAAGGTTGAAAGGGTTTTGGTGTTGGAAGAAAAATAAAAAAAAGGATCTCTTTAAACATATGGATATTGACATATAGTTTCCTAATTTGGTCAGAGATATAATCCAATCCATAATCTTTCCATTAATTTAAATCAAATAAATCTGAAAACTAGATTGATTCAAATCTCAATCCAATAATCATCATAATAATAATTTAAAATAATATCCAATATCATCAAACAACATTTAAAAATATATTTGCATAAATTTAAATCTTACAAAAATACTTTAGAAAATCTTTTTATTGGTCGAAAATAATAATAAAAATTCCAAAACTAAATCAATCAAATCTAAATCCAATATTTGATTACAATAATAATTTAGATTAATATTTGTTGTCATCAAAATAATTTAAACAATATTTTCACAAATCCAAAATCTTATTTTTGAAAATATAATTTGGCAAAACTTTTTGTATCACTAAAAAATATTTATGTTTTCCTTCTATAGAAATTCAAACAAAAAATTATTTTCTAACACAATAATTAAAATAAAAATAAAATAAATAAATCCTAAATTTAGAAGCAGGTTACAAATCTATCCACCTTAGAAAAATTTGTCGTCGAATTTTAAAAATATTTACAATAGACTTGAAAAGTAATGAAATATCATAATAAAAAAATATTGATCAATTCGATAAATGATAGCAAAATAAAAATAAAACTCTTAAAACTGAGATATTGACCAAATCACTGGTCAAAGATGGATGAAATGAAAGAAACAAGATAGGTATGGTTGGCTTGACGTTTGGGATCTAGATTAGGGCCTTGAATCCTAGAAAGCTCTGAAGAGTCTTACGGTTGACATAAGTATTAGAAAAAGAAATGAAATATTGATGATGACAAAAATATTTAGGATGACTAGAAAAATATGGTCAAGGACTATGTTAGAGGATTTTGACCTACATAATATTCCATCAATATCTTAACCAATTCCTTCGGTCAACATATAAAAATTCTATCAATCTTATAAATCGTTGTCCTAAAAAATATTTAAAATATCCTCAATTCCAATCATAAAATTTAAATCAATAATTCGATATTCAAGGGTTTCAAATTCATATCTAATCATAATCTTCAAATTAAAACTCCACAAAATTTAAATTCGTCAAAATATAAATTTTAAATCCATTCTTCCATAATCTCCTTAATATTTAAAATTCAATAAATTTTTCAATAAATCTTGAAATTCTTATTACTATTTTTTCGAGAATCATTCTCTTTCAAAAAATTCAACCTTAGCAAAAAATTCATATTCGTCAATTTTCATAAAAATTTAAACTCCAAAAATTTAACAACCCTAATATTCAATAATTGATCAACGTCGACGATCCAATTTATCAATTGAGAAATCTATCCATCTTTGATCATACCATCATATGAAAATACAATATTAAATCCTAATTTAATGACATGGCCTATCTGGCAACCTTAATTATCCAAGTAGTCAAATTAGATAAGGGTTTGCCTATTTTATACCTAGTCCTATTCTAAAATATAATCAATCCTAATTGTGAATGAGCATCTCCTAGTCGCAGGCTCGCAATAGTATGACTAATATAGGTACTACCATGAGTTAGCACATTTTTACGAAAATGGACCTCCATGGGCAACCATAAAAACTTGTCACAGCCCGCTCCTACTTTTGGGATATAATGCATGGCCAAGTCTAGCCAACGCCGCAGTATCGACGGTAGTACGCTGTCGACCTCAATATCGAACTCAAATACAACAAAATCATGTATATTTGCTCGTTCACAATAATTGTTCACATTACAAATCCAATAATACATTAAAATAATATTCGGAAACAAACACACTAAATGTTCAAATTCAAGAACCAACTAATCTAACTAGAATCTACGATTGGCCTCCAAGAATCTCTACCTCCTCCAACAGGATTCCAAGTGCAAAGGTTAGCAACTGACTAAGCTGAAAAAATAGGTTTTCAGTCAGGAATGGAATAAGTACAAGTCTAGCCATCATAATACAAGTACAATATAATGCAAGATAACACTAAACATGGAGAACAATGATCAAGAAAAAACATGTACAATATGATCAAGAAATCATGCAATAAAAGAAACTAATAAAAGAAATAGCAAGCATGAAAAGATGAAGGAACTCATGTAATCAATAGTAGTGCACTTGTCATGAGAAGTACAACGTTCCTACACGTGGAAGGCTTGGCCGAACGATGAGGATATAAAGGCCCGTCCCCGTAAACGGGTTAGTTGCCAACAATAGTAGAAATAAACTTTTTTCATGTGTCTAGTAATTGTACCCCTCTAATATCCACACCTCACAATCATGTAAACATGGTCACGATAACGATATATAATAATAAAAAAATATGAACATTAATCTATCACCCGGCTCTCGTGTGTGTAAACAGTCAAGACACTAAAAATAGCATACATAGATGAAATACTACAATACAAAGTAAAAATACATTAAAGCATAGCCAAGTACTTTCCTTGGTTAGTTTGGAGTCGATGGACGCAATATGATCTTATTGGCCCAGAATAGCACATACGTCAAAATGTCATAAAATAGCCTCTAATGATGGAACAGAATATTCCATGGAGTCTAGAATAGTCAAGTTAGCTAGGGTCGACATAAAGAAGTCCGAATTTTGCAAAGGTATAGAAAACGAACGATTAGTCATGGACAAGATTCGATTCGAAGACTTGGTAAATAAATAAATAAAACTATTTTTTAGAGAATATTTACAATACCTTGAAAACTATACTAGTTAAAATAATTTTTGATAAATACATTAGAAAATCTAGTAAATCATTTTTTTTGCAAAAATCCTTAATTTATCAAAATACCTTTAACTCAAAAATTATATTCAAAATACCACAAAATAATATAACAATATATTTAAACTTCTATGCCAATTTTGAACTTACATGTAAGCCAAATACTATATATGACACAAATATAATTCAGAAATATTTATATATTCTTTTAATAAAAATAATAATAATTAATAATAAAAATAACACTTATAATAATAATAATAATAATTAATAACAAAATAATATTAACAGTAATAATATAATAGTTAATATAGCAATATATATGTAAATGCATATGAAACATTACAATAGTATAATACATATACATATTCAAAGTTTATATATAAAATATGAATTAAATAAAATACAAAACTATTTTATTGGTTTCCAAAAAATTATATGTTGTATATCTTCATGTCCGCTTTCCAAAACATCAAACGGGTCACAAAATTGAGTTCAGAATCTCTCGGAATCTCGAAAACAATACGACACGTCGACTTTCGGACAACTGACACTCAAAAACTTTTATAGAAAAATATATTATGAATTTCCTAAAATTAATTATAGATTATCAAAACTAACCTCAGTAGCTCAGTGGTAGAGCGGTCGGCTGTTAACTGATTGGTCGTAGGTTCGAATCCTACTTGGGGAGATTTGAATGATTCTTATTAATGACGAGGAACGCATTTTCAAATGGAGTCCAAAATTGGGAGATATGACCCTGCTATGGCCTTTAAAAAGTAAGGCTGAATTAATGATGAATTTTGGGCTATTTTGGACAAAAAAGAGAAAATTTTGAGAAAGAAAAACATGGAAGATGTTCATAAGTTCAATAGTTATATATAATGGGTAGCAACTACTTAATTCGGATTAAGTTGGAAGGGTTTTGGTGTTGGGAGAAAAATAAGAAAAAAAATCCTTAAGTATATGGAGATTGACATATAGTATCCTAATTTGGTAAGGGATATAATCCAATGCATAAATCTTTCCATTAATTTAAATCAAATAAATCTCAAAACTAGATTGATTCAAATCTCAATCCAATAATTCATTGTAATAACAATTTAAAATAATATCCAATATCATCTAATAAAATTTAAAAATATATTACATAAATCTAAATCTTACAAAAATAATTTAGCAAATCTTTTATTGGTCGAAGATAAAAATCAATAATTCCAAAACTAAATCAATCAAATCTAAATCCAGTATTTGAGTACAATAATAATGTAGATTAATATTTAATGTCATCAATATAATTTAAATAATATTTTTATAAACACAAAAATCTAATTTTTGAAAATAGAATTTGGCAAAACTTTTTTTTCATCATTCAAAATATCTATTTTTTCCTTTTATAGAAATTCAAATAGAAAATTATTTTCTAACACAATAATTAAAATAAACATAAAATAAATAAACCCTAAAAAATTAGGAAACATGGGGTTACACTTATATTATTTCTAGTTTTACTTTTTCTTGTTTCGAGTTTACATGCACGTACCTGATTTTTGTTCTATTTTCTTTATATGTTATATTGGTCTTCGTGTTGACATGTGTCTCATTGTAGAGTTGTCCAGCCAGACATCACTATTCTCTTGACTTGACATGACTTGTGATATTATATAGATTGTGAGCGCTTACCTTGACTACGGTCTATATGATCGACTTGACCTTGATACTGGAATCGGCTACTTGACCATCTCGATTGGGACTGCTTGCCTTGACTATGATTGAGATACAATAGATTGGGAGTACTTTCCTTGACTATAGTCTATTGGTTTTACCTAACTTATTCTTAGTCACTTCTAGTATGGCATGTCATTGTCTAATTATGTTCCTTATGTTTTAGTTCCCTTGTGTCTTAGTCTTCTTATGTCTTAGTTGATTCTTTTACGACTATTTTTTATTTTTTGCATATTTTATATCATTAATATGTCCCCTGAGGACAGGATGGTCTCTTCACGTATAAACAATCGACAGGACCTCGAGGGGTATGACCCGGCCTAGAGTCTTCCTTCGCAGACCATATGATATTTTCGTTAGACAGTGGACTTGTTATTTTTATCTTCTTCATTTGATTCCATTCTTTAAAGCTTGGTAGTAGATTTCTCTCCACCTGGCAAATACTTCATTTTATATTTCAGTTGATTGATTGGTTCTCCCTTCATTGTGTGACTATTCATAAGTTGGGGCTCTTATATTACAGCTTATGTATGTATATGCAGATCCTATCCATTGGGATAGTCTTCGTATAGATACAGCTGGCATGTACGTTTTCGAGTCCTACGTATTTTGGGACTGAGGCATTACAGATACCTCTAGTGTTTGTTTTGACCATATTTTCGAACAGACGCACGAGAGGAAGGATGGAGCCTACGTGATTGAAAAGGCCAACAAGACTGCCATAAGTATTAGAATTTATAAGTTAAAATATTTTAAACAACCTAGATTAGTTATCAATATGTTAGGATATTAAGCACGTGTCGCTATATAGGTTTTGTTCCAGTCTATACAAACTAAGAAAACTACTCTGGCCACTCAGGATTAGGTGGCCGAGAGTGTCGTCGAGTTTGCATCCGCTCCCACATCTGTTCAATCCAAGTTCTATGGATAAAGGTCGCTGGTAAGAGAGGGAAGGGCAAATGCATCTATGGTATCAACTCCTTGGTGATGTAAATATTGATTGTCTCGAGACATTCACTGATGCCTCCTTCTTCTACTACTTCTCTTCAGGACATCGCAGCGTAAATGTCATAGACGTTTACGATGATAACTACCTTGCAGGCAAATATGGCGCTAATAGCAGCACTCTATCAACACAATTCAAGCCAATATTGGTGTCTCGATGACTGCACCTGCTGGCGGTGCTACCCTAGATACTTGTGATGCCACGATATCGGATGTTGTCGGTGCGTCTGCTCTTTCCGTTGCTCCTATCAACATGTCTCCGACCGTACTGAAAAGTACATTGAGTAAACTTTTGACGGAGTTGTTGAGTTCACAACCACCTAACATAGTGAGATCAATTCCTTCGAAAGTCTTGACTCATCTACGAGGCCAGAGACCACCACCAAATCAATAAAAAAAATATTTAAGAATTTTATGTTGTCATGGTGTATGTACTATTAATATTATACTTATTATAGGTGTTATGTATCACTATTTTGTTAGTCTCAAGGCTCAATCTAAAATAGAAGAATGTCATAACCGAGATTTAATGAAACTAGTTTGCTTCTCTATTTTTGAGTTCTAGGACTTTGGAGATTTGGCAAACAAGTTTGCTCTCGAAAGAACTTGAAGCCACAAATAAAACTGTAGGTTACAACTCTGTTACAAACTGACAAAAAAAATCCTTCCATGTTCTTTCGTACAATTGTAGTTGCAAACAGATAGAACATATTACAATTTACAGAAAGCTAGAGGAGAAGAAAGAAGATGACACAACCCTTGTTGGGGTGATGAAGATCACAATTGCTCAAAGCAAGATTCGCCCCACACGAACTGCTCCCAGGAACCACTAAGTTCTCATAAAACTTCTGGAACGCTCGCCATCAAATCTTGCACGAACTCCTCTGGGCTCTAATGGCAGCAACAACACTTCCCTCTTCTGCTCTCTTATTTTCGAAGTAAGTTCTTAAGGAGGCACAAAAAAAGAATTTATAGAGTTGGGTGAAAACCCTAACCCTAATCCTGGCCACCAACGAATTATAAAAAGATACTACTGATTTGAATTCAAATTCCACAAAAATCAGATCTGAATATTTGATCATATCTTTCCATAACCGTTCAAATTCCATAAACAACGACAACATGCACCAACCACGATTACTAATCATATGCGCCTTAGTAGCACAGGCGTAGTTCCTCCTATACGCATAAGCCAGCAGCATAGCAGCCTATGCACGCATACACGTAAACACGCATACGTGTATAGTTGCTGTCATGCTCCAGTATCAAAATATGGAGACAGATTAGGCCAGCTACCCCGTATGAGGTACAAAGACGTCAAACGATGATTACGACTGTCAAGAGACTAGGGATTCATGCTACAACTAAGTCTCATATGGTCTCACAAACCATTTATGTCTAAATCAGTCAATCAATCCAGAAATAGTAATAATAATCATATTGATGGAACTGGGGATTCCTACGACCTTTACTTTGGTGTGCATTATTGATCGATAGCAAGTTAAACAGATTTAATACGTGTTCCAATCCTTCATAGGCGGAAACTAGGGTTCACGAATTATATCTGCGATGGAAAGAAGATAAGTAGTTACTGGCAATCTCGAGCGGACGACCCTACGATCTTCTGCACGTATTCCTTTCTCGAGTTGGACGTCGTGTGGGCGACGATCTCCCAACCTTTTCTTCTCCTTGGCAGCCCTTTCTTTCTCTTCTTACGTGAATCACGAATTTAGAGAAAGCGTCAGATTTCTGATCCGTAATTTGGCGGTCAGAGAATAGAGGATATATATAGGCTATGACAGGGACCATGAGGAGAAATTAGGGTCAGGCCTCCTAACGGATCTGGATATCCCGTGTTCAGCCCGAACACACAATCCAGGCCCATTAATAATAGCTCGATCCACTAATGAGCTATTGTTGCACTATGTCTCTAATCCTAAATTATGTTTGTGGGCTCCTTTTATTATATGTTCGTTTGGCTCCCCATATTAAGATATCGAATGTCTGTCAATCAAATTAAGTTACTGACAACTATATTGATTCGACATCTTTTATCCTTTAATACCACTCAACTTTATTTTCATGTCGGATATAATCCACCTGCAGGGTTTTCATGACAATCCTTATGAGCTCCTTAAGGGGACATCATCAACCCGATGTATCGGGATGTCACGACCCGCACCCACTGTGAGGGTACGAGAACGTAACAACGCCCAGCCTACGCCGCAGTGTCGGCTGTAGAACGCTGTCCTAGGTCAACATACATCTAACAATATCTATCTAAACAGTTTATACTCCCCGAAATGGGGGTGACATGGCAGTAAAACTCAATCACAACTAAGGAAGAGATAGCACGATATGAAATAGAACTCAAGGAAATAAATAGATGAAAAGTGGTCTAAGATAATCCCAGCAATATCCAACAGTACAAGGTCTCAGATGAAAGAATATACAATACTGAACTCCAGAATAAAGTCTAACTAGAACATGTCTCCAGACTACAAAATGATAAACAGCCTAACTAATCTAGTCTAGACAGTCGGGATGAAATCCTCAGCTAGAGCTGGGTCCTCCTGAGGGTCCAGCTCGCAGGTGTCATCTAAGGCTGCCCCGTAGTAAGTGTCCAGACCAGCCTCCTCCTCGTCCTCTGTAATATTTTCAACAGGTCCAGTCAGGACAGGAGCGAGTACAATACATCTCAACAGATCATAGCAGGTTAGAAAATATAGACATGCAGTAAAGTAAGATACAAGTACTGAAGGAAGTGCAGTATGTAAATAGAGAGAGAACTGTAATAGAAATATCTACTATACATAGAGAACTAGCAGTGACTAGTGAGTCAGAGTACGAGATGGCATGTAATTGGCTTAGGTTGTACATGATGAACATGAAAAGTAACAGAGTGTACATGATGGATAAATCACATGACCATTTATACTCCCCCTACCCACAATCAATACACAAGGATCTGTTCAAGTTACGTTACGGACATGATGTTTTGGTTATACAAGAGACACATGGGCAAACATGAGCGTACATGAAAGAACATGAGAGTACATGAACGTACATGTAAGAACATGAGAGAACATGAGTGTACATGAATAACGCAGATGCAAGGAATACATGATGTACATGAAACACATGTCATAAAGTATCCGATGCGCCCGCTAAGGGGGTAACATCCCAAGGAGAGATCCATATAGTACTAATCCGTGTGGCCAACGTGACAGTACAAGTAAAGTAATCTACTGCAGGAAATAATTCTAAGCAGGATATGAAATGATCAGAGAATGTACTCGCCTGTAACTGAGTGTCCGATATGAATCGTACTGTCCAAGGAGTGGTGTCTGGCTCCTAAACAGAACAGCACAAGTCACAACAAGTCCAAAACAGTAAAATGGAGTCCTACTATGCATTCTACATGATTCTAAGTCAATCTAGGCCAAAGTCAACTCTTGGTCAACTCTGGTCGACCCTAGAAGTCAAACTAGGTCAACCAAGTCAAACCTAAGTCAAACTAGTCTAACTAGGTCTAACAAGTCATTTCTAGGTCTAACTAGACTAATAGACACACCATAGGCCAATAGCACATACATCCATACCATACCACATATGAAAATATATGAATATCCCTATGTGCATATAGGCTAGTATCCATAGGCTTCCATATATGATACTCATACAATCACACATTTACAAGAGGGAACTAATATATATATACACATATATAATTCACAAATTACATAACCTATGACTTATTGGAAAATTCCTACATTAGCTATGTAAGGGCACACAACTACAATAAACCTCACATATCCTTATCACCATATAAATATACCTAAGATATACAAACATAAAAAGGCATCCAAGGCATATGTGTATGTGTGTGTGTGAGATAGAGTGACAGGAAAAAGAACTAAAACAGTGAAGGAAACAATATGGGGTGTGTGGTGTCTACAAGTGTGTGTGTGTGTGGAGACAATGTGAGTGTTAGTGTGAGAGGCAATTGTGTGTGTGTGAAGTGAGCAATATGTGACTGTACAGTGCACCCAGGAAAAATCAGTGAAGGAAACAACATTCACTTTCCCCCCTTCCCATTCATTCTCAGCTTTTAAGTATTAAACATACAGTCAACAAAACATGTTCAAATCTCAGTTTTTGTAAAGGGTATTAACATTACAGTTTAACAACATATTAATCTCAGTTTTGGTATTAACATACTATCACCAAAACATTACAAAATCTCAGATTTTAACAGTCCAAGTAAAACCCAGGTTTGTATCCTCACACAAACTCAAGTTCTATACATTAGAACACAGTTTACAAAACAATTTCAACTCATAAATCAGTCCAGAATTTGGAATCCAGGATTTGAATCCAAACCATCTCCATATGACCCCAAAATCCACATACCAATACACAAAACACTGGTGAATATGCTAAGGATTAAAGGCTATGAATTTGACAGTTCAAACTTAGTAAAAATCCTTGTAAAATCCTATTTTAAAACTGGAAAAAATCAGTGTTTGTATCATGTATCAGGAAACATGGGAAAAAGGGATTCAAATTAACCAAAACTAGATTAAACATCAAACATGAGGTTGGTAATGAGTATACGCAATGAATATGCATTATACAAGTGTTTTGTGTCCACATTTGTGGACACAAACGTGTCCAGAATGCAAACAAACCCAAACGGGCAAACTGTGTGCACTGAGACTGGACAGTCTCGTGCGGGGGTGCACGCGTGTCGTGCACCCGACACAGGCTTCCCCAAGTCTCGTGTTCGAGCAAGGGGGTGCGCCTAGGATGTGTCCTCATCTGTGAGTGTCTGCATCGTGTCGAAACGTGTCGTGTCCTGAATTACAATAGCGTATCAGTGGCTAACAAGTGACAGTGCACAGATCAGTGAAATCCCCATGCGCGTCGGATTTCTCCCAAACCCGACCACGACTTGACACAAAATTTGGGGAGAGGGGTGACAGAAGGTGCCCCAACAATCTCCCAAAGTTTCGTGCCAAGAAGATTCGTATCGTGTCCGGAATTAACCCCGTGATGCAGGGGATCACTGTAGCCCGCGCGCGCGTATGCGCGAGGCGTGTGCACGAGTGTCGTGGGGACACGACACAAGCACAAAACTTGCTCAGAGCTCCAGAAATGGCTAAGCGACATCAAAATACAAATTTACATTCAATTAGAAATCGAAAACTGCACAGAAAGTTTCTCAGAGACAATTCATCAAACACATTCAACAGTTCACTGATACGTGTCCTGTTTGGACACGAAAGGACACGAAAACCTAGGGTTTCCTATTCCTATAATTAGGTTAGGTCTAGGGCTCCCTATTCATGCACTTGAACCAGAATTTCATGGTGGAAATGGTGAGTTACCTCAATGTATCAAATCCCTCCAAAAAGCTTAAAGAGTGGGGTTCTTCCCAATGGTGAAACTCCTCCAAATCTTCCCAAATCTGAGAATACTCATAGCCAACAGAAAATAGGAAGGATTTAGAACCCAATGCAATTTGTTTGGGTCAAAAAGGAATAAAAATGAATTTTCTAGGATTTATTGAAGATGGGGATTACCTCTTTCCAAAACTTTATCAAGAAACCTAAAGGAGGCTAGCCCTAACAACTAGGAGGGATTAAATAGGGGAGGAAATCCCTAGGTTCAGCTAGGGATGGCTGACCACTTGGTCTTGGGTTAGGGTTGAGCTAGGTTTGAGTCCAATCTAGCTAAGTCACAATAATGACTTGTGAAACCACAAGCCATTCACCAAATCAAATGATTTCTAACATTCTAATTCTAGTTCTATGAATCACTAACCACTAACTTGAGTCACACTAGGTTAGACTAGGGTCACTTGACCTAACCAAGCTCAACTAACTATGGTTAGTTCCTAGGTTATAGTCTACAAGAGTCAAAACTGACCAAAATCAAACCAGTCCAAATAAATCCAAAATAAATTCTAAAAATTCCCATAAATTCTAATTAATAATAATAAATTTTATTTAATAAATAATAATCCCAAATAATTCTTAAAATTATAAAAATGACTAAAATACCCCTCAGTCTGGAAATGAACACTAGCAAGACACCAAATCATAAGTCATGAATTTAAATAGTTTAAAAATAATTAAAATCACTAAAAACCATAACATGAAATAAATACCATTAAAAAATAATTATAATTACAAAATTTCAAAATTACCCTCTTCTGAAAAACTGGGTGTTACAATCCTACCCACCTTATAAAAATTTCGTCCTCGAAATTAAAATGGTAGTAGTCATTCTAGGTCATACACCCCACAATCAAAGTCTCAAACATACCGTCAGATAATCATATGCGTCTGTCCAAAATTATGATACTCAGAATCTTCGTCGTGCTAGTGAGCATGGCTACGATAATCACAGAGTCCTTGACTAAGGTACGTATCCTTAGGTTCATGGTATTTAAAATTTTCGCATTGCCGCATGCGACGGCGAAAACCTTAAATTCCCATACCCGAAAAATACATCCAAAATCTGACTATATGTCCTCACTATGCCAACTAACACGACCATCAAAGATTCTAGTTCCCATAACTGAGGTGACCTAGCCCATATGATTTTCTCAGAAGAAAAACAAACATAACGAAACACCAGATCAAACTTATCAACAATGAGGAAGCAGATATAAATAGATGGAATAGAATTTCAGGATAGGTATAATGAGACAAGGTAGAATGGAATCGAGAAGATCAGAACCTGCTAGCACCTCTCCTACTGCCTGAGCATCCTCAAGTGTCATGGCGTAAGCTCGTCCTTGCTGGCCTCCCCTGGCCTGCTGCTGATGCTGTGCGAACCTCTGTTGCTGAGTCTGCAATGCTGGTCCTCTCTGTTGTCCTGCCGGAGCCCTAGCTCCTGCTCCCTGAGCTGTCCGTCCCGCAGACTTGGGACACTCTCTCAACTGATGATCTGATGATCCGCAGAGTAGGCACTTGCCTAGCCTCAGCCGGCATTCACCCCAATCGTGCCCTGGTTTCTTACAGAAGGCGCAAAAGATAACATGCTGCTGCCTCTGCTGCTGCTGCTGTCTCTGCTGGAACGGCTGCGGCTGGAACTGCCTCGGCTGCTGGTGCTGAAGGTGAGGCTTCTTGGCCTGGCCTCCGCTGCTGCTGCCCCCGACTGGGTCTCGCCCCCTCTTGAGCCTAAGCTTAAGATCATCCTCTGCCAACAAGGCTCCCGTCAAGATCTCCTCGAATGTAGCATCCCGGTTGCCCTTGGTCAAGGACTTGACCTCCTTGACTAGACCCTTCCGGAACCTCTGGGCCTTCGCCGTCTCGCTCAAGCCCTCCACAAACCTGCCGAGGCGGCCAAACTCCCCCGCATACTCCTCCACTGAAAGACTCCCCTGGACTAGGCTCTCGAACTGCGTCTCCAAGGCTCTGAGTGCTGAATCTGGGAAGAACTTCTTCTTGAAGAAGCCCTTGAACTGCTCCCAAGTCTGCCCCGGTACCCCTACCCTGGGGTCCGACTGATACCAGGTACGAGCAAGATCTCGCATCCGGCTAGCTGCGGCCTCGATCTGAAGGTCTGCTGGAATCCTGGCCAGGCGAAAGATCTCCTCTATATGCTCGATCCACTCATCGGCATATATGATCCCCTCTGTCCCCAGAAAGTCTCTGGGGCTCATCTTCTGAAATTGCTCGATCCCCGGTGTCTTCGGCTGCTGCACCACTGGTCGAGCTGCGGCTGTCATGACGGCCAACTCCATGCCTCTGTCCTGTCGAGCCTGCTGTCGGTCCATGAACTGCTGGAAATATGCGAACATCTGAGCTGCGTCCACATGTCCTGGAGGCGGTGGTGGCTGGAAAGGATCCTCTGGAAAGACCGGGTCCTGCCTCCTAGTCGGTGGATGCATACCCCCTGCTGTGGCTGCCGAGGTCTCAACACGAGCTGAGGTGACAAGAGCTGCAGTCCCCTGGCCTCGCCGTGCTGGCTGAGAGGTAGCAGTCCCCTCTATAGCATCCTCAGGAACGGCACGCTGTGCACGAGTCTCTACCATCCTGAAGATAGACAAACAAGAGTATCAATTTCTGAGAAAGAAGCGAATAACAAAGGCGGACAATTATAATTCAAAGGATCAGCTGACAAAAGGATTTAGATGGCAATAAAAGGAATTTTCCTAAAGTAATTGAGTAACCTTAAAATTAATATCCTATATCCTACTGCAAGCTGTAGTGATACTCTAATTCGAATACCACTACACTTCTAGTCGAGACCTGCATGGGCCACCACTAAAAACGTGTCACGACCCGCACCCACTGTGAGGGTACGAGAACGTAACAACGCCCAGCCTACGCCGCAGTGTCGGCGGTAGAACGCTGTCCTAGGTCAACATATATCTAACAATATCTATCTAAACAGTTTATACTCCCCGAAATGGGGGTGACATGGCAGTAAAACTCAATCACAACTAAGGAAGAGATAGCACGATATGAAATAGAACTCAAGGAAATAAATAGATGAAAAGTGGTCTAAGATAATCCCAGCAATATCCAACAGTACAAGGTCTCAGATGAAAGAATATACAATACTGAACTCCAGAATAAAGTCTAACTAGAACATGTCTCCAGACTACAAAATGATAAACAGCCTAACTAATCTAGTCTAGACAGTCGGGATGAAATCCTCAGCTAGAGCTGGGTCCTCCTGAGGGTCCAGCTCGCAGGTGTCATCTAAGGCTGCCCCGTAGTAAGTGTCCAGACCAGCCTCCTCCTCGTCCTCTGTAATATTTTCAACAGGTCCAGTCAGGACAGGAGCGAGTACAATACATCTCAACAGATCATAGCAGGTTAGAAAATATAGACATGCAGTAAAGTAAGATACAAGTACTGAAGGAAGTGCAGTATGTAAACAGAGAGAGAACTGTAATAGAAATATCTACTATACATAGAGAACTAGCAGTGACTAGTGAGTCAGAGTACGAGATGGCATGTAATTGGCTTAGGTTGTACATGATGAACATGAAAAGTAACAGAGTGTACATGATGGGTAAATCACATGACCATTTATACTCCCCCTACCCACAATCAATACACAAGGATCTGTTCAAGTTACGTTACGGACATGATGTTTTGGTTATACAAGAGACACATGGGCAAACATGAGCGTACATGAAAGAACATGAGAGTACATGAACGTACATGTAAGAACATGAGAGAACATGAGTGTACATGAATAACGCAGATGCAAGGAATACATGATGTACATGAAACACATGTCATAAAGTATCCGATGCGCCCGCTAAGGGGGTAACATCCCAAGGAGAGATCCATATAGTACTAATCCGTGTGGCCAACGTGACAGTACAAGTAAAGTAATCTACTGCAGGAAATAATTCTAAGCAGGATATGAAATGATCAGAGAATGTACTCGCCTGTAACTGAGTGTCCGATATGAATCGTACTGTCCAAGGAGTGGTGTCTGGCTCCTAAACAGAACAGCTCACAACAAGTCCAAAACAGTAAAATGGAGTCCTACTATGCATTCTACATGATTCTAAGTCAATCTAGGCCAAAGTCAACTCTTGGTCAACTCTGGTCGACCCTAGAAGTCAAACTAGGTCAACCAAGTCAAACCTAAGTCAAACTAGTCTAACTAGGTCTAACAAGTCATTTCTAGGTCTAACTAGACTAATAGACACACCATAGGCCAATAGCACATACATCCATACCATACCACATATGAAAATATATGAATATCCCTATGTGCATATAGGCTAGTATCCATAGGCTTCCATATATGATACTCATACAATCACACATTTACAAGAGGGAACTAATATATATATATACACATATATAATTCACAAATTACATAACCTATGACTTATTGGAAAATTCCTACATTAGCTATGTAAGGGCACACAACTACAATAAACCTCACACATCCTTATCACCATATAAATATACCTAAGATATACAAACATAAAAAGGCATCCAAGGCATATGTGTATGTGTGTGTGTGAGATAGAGTGACAGGAAAAAGAACTAAAACAGTGAAGGAAACAATATGGGGTGTGTGGTGTCTACAAGTGTGTGTGTGTGTGGAGACAATGTGAGTGTTAGTGTGAGAGGCAATTGTGTGTGTGTGAAGTGAGCAATATGTGACTGTACAGTGCACCCAGGAAAAATCAGTGAAGGAAACAACATTCACTTTCCCCCCTTTCCATTCATTCTCAGCTTTTAAGTATTAAACATACAGTCAACAAAACATGTTCAAATCTCAGTTTTTGTAAAGGGTATTAACATTACAGTTTAACAACATATTAATCTCAGTTTTGGTATTAACATACTATCACCAAAACATTACAAAATCTCAGATTTTAACAGTCCAAGTAAAACCCAGGTTTGTATCCTCACACAAACTCAAGTTCTATACATTAGAACACAGTTTACAAAACAATTTCAACTCATAAATCAGTCCAGAATTTGGAATCCAGGATTTGAATCCAAACCATCTCCATATGACCCCAAAATCCACATACCAATACACAAAACACTGGTGAATATGCTAAGGATTAAAGGCTATGAATTTGACAGTTCAAACTTAGTAAAAATCCTTGTAAAATCCCATTTTAAAACTGGAAAAAATCAGTGTTTGTATCATGTATCAGGAAACATGGGAAAAAGGGATTCAAATTAACCAAAACTAGATTAAACATCAAACATGAGGTTGGTAATGAGTATACTCAATGAATATGCATTATACAAGTGTTTTGTGTCCACATTTGTGGACACAAACGTGTCCAGAATGCAAACAAACCCAAACGGGCAAACTGTGTGCACTGAGACTGGACAGTCTCGTGCGGGGGTGCACGCGTGTCGTGCACCCGACACAGGCTTCCCCAAGTCTCGTGTTCGAGCAAGGGGGTGCGCCTAGGATGTGTCCTCATCTGTGAGTGTCTGCATCGTGTCGAAACGTGTCGTGTCCTGAATTACAATAGCGTATCAGTGGCTAACAAGTGACAGTGCACAGATCAGTGAAATCCCCATGCGCGTCGGATTTCTCCCAAACCCGACCACGACTTGACACAAAATTTGGGAAGAGGGGTGACAGAAGGTGCCCCAACAATCTCCCAAAGTTTCGTGCCAAGAAGATTCGTGTCGTGTCCGGAATTAACCCCGTGATGCAGGGGATCACTGTAGCCCGCGCGCGCGTGTGCGCGAGGCGTGTGCACGAGTGTCGTGGGGACACGACACAAGCACAAAACTTGCTCAGAGCTCCAGAAATGGCTAAGCGACATCAAAATACAAATTTACATTCAATTAGAAATCGAAAACTGCACAGAAAGTTTCTCAGAGACAATTCATCAAACACATTCAACAGTTCACTGATACGTGTCATGTTTGGACACGAAAGGACACGAAAACCTAGGGTTTCCTATTCCTATAATTAGGTTAGGTCTAGGGCTCCCTATTCATGCACTTGAACCAGAATTTCATGGTGGAAATGGTGAGTTACCTCAATGTATCAAATCCCTCCAAAAAGCTTAAAGAGTGGGGTTCTTCCCAATGGTGAAACTCCTCCAAATCTTCCCAAATCTGAGAATACTCATAGCCAACAGAAAATAGGAAGGATTTAGAACCCAATGCAATTTGTTTGGGTCAAAAAGGAATAAAAATGAATTTTCTAGGATTTATTGAAGATGGGGATTACCTCTTTCCAAAACTTTATCAAGAAACCTAAAGGAGGCTAGCCCTAACAACTAGGAGGGATTAAATAGGGGAGGAAATCCCTAGGTTCAGCTAGGGATGGCTGACCACTTGGTCTTGGGTTAGGGTTGAGCTAGGTTTGAGTCCAATCTAGCTAAGTCACAATAATGACTTGTGAAACCACAAGCCATTCACCAAATCAAATGATTTCTAACATTCTAATTCTAGTTCTATGAATCACTAACCACTAACTTGAGTCACACTAGGTTAGACTAGGGTCACTTGACCTAACCAAGCTCAACTAACTATGGTTAGTTCCTAGGTTAGTCTACAAGAGTCAAAACTGACCAAAATCAAACCAGTCCAAATAAATCCAAAATAAATTCTAAAAATTTCCATAAATTCTAATTAATAATAATAAATTTTATTTAATAAATAATAATCCCAAATAATTCTTAAAATTATAAAAATGACTAAAATACCCCTCAGTCTGGAAATGAACACTAGCAAGACACCAAATCATAAGTCATGAATTTAAATAGTTTAAAAATCACTAAAAACCATAACATGAAATAAATACCATTAAACAATAATTATAATTACAAAATTTCAAAATTACCCTCTTCTGAAAAACTGGGTGTTACACGGGACATGGATTCCATTTATAATCAACAACCCATCATAAAATAATGTTAATACCAAATTCATAAAGGTTGTTGACCCATAATGAATCTCACTCTTTCATGAGTCAAAGTAATGTACATTGTATATATATATCTGTTATTATATCCAGGATTAAGAGCACAAGCATCCATAATAACAAAGGTGTTTGTTCACTTATGTAGTCGATACAAAGAGAACAACCTCAAGTGGTCATGTTCAATACACACAAAGTATACTAGTGTAAACCTATAGTCAAGATAGACTAATACCAGATTACACTACAACCTTTCCAATAGATTATCCAAGTCCATCTAGGTTGTAAACTATTTATATACTCCATAGGGAACTGTTAATAAGATCTTCTGTGTGACACCACACACCATATTATCTACAATATAGAATATCAGACATTTGCATTAACACTTGCAACAAATACAATATGCAAACATTTGCCCATTTGATTCTCATTCAAAATTTAAGAAAATAAAGTTACTGCAAAAGTGATGCTTTTAGTATATAACCCTAACACATATAAGACAAAGCAGTAAGGCGTCCCCGATGCTTCACCAAAACGAATCATAAGACTAGCTATAGAAAATGACGAGCTAGTACCGAAAGTTAATAATACATAACCGTAGTCAGCTGCAGTCTAATTTAATTACAATTATGTGAGGAAACTAAATATCCAGAACATCCGGCTAACAGGTGAAAGTGGCTAAACACCAAGTAAAAAATAGAAGATATCAGAACAGTGAAAAAGAAACCCGCTCATGGTCCCCGGCGACCATACTCCTGGTGTGCACCATTGTTCGGAAAAAAGGCTAGATCCTCTGGCGCTGCTACGAGATCTAGCAAAAAAAACAGCAGGGTCAGGTCCCAAATAGCATGTACCACAAGGGAGCACATAAGGAATGAGACAAAACTCAAGCAATAAATAAGGACCTAGGAGTTATAGGCTTATACCCTATTATCGAGACAATACGACACCCTTACAACCACACAAGGACAAACGATGTCAATATCGTGTCGAGATAAGATATATCTTGTAACCCAGGTTATGGGCTTCTTGTAAGCCCCCTTATTTTTTGAATCTTATTTTTAATTATTTTATATAGATATTTTAGTTTATTAAAGTTAATAATGACTATTTTAGTAGTTTACCATAGCTTTGATTTTTGAAGCACAACAAATATTATTTTTTTCAAATCCAATTCCATATTGGAATTCTAGACTCGTCCACCTTCACATTGATATATCATGTCCCATCTAATTTTGCTTTTCAACATTCCTTTGACTTTGCGCAATGTCGGGCCAACTTAGGCCAATTTGAGCCACTGGCGTAATTTTAAGCTAACTTCCAATTTAATTTTTGGACTTGACGTAGCTCGAAACCGTATGACCCAATATATGGTTTTGATTCATTTTGAGTCTATAATGCACATGCCTAGGGTGTACCATCTAATCGAGTTCTGATGTGCTACTTATTTGCAAATGGCACATGAGACTTATTAAATTGATTTTTGGGTCCAATTTGACTAGTAATACTACTCAGACCCTAACCTAGTCAACCCTACTAGTTAGAGCCTAACTAGGAGTACCAAAACCAAGTATACATATATTTAAGGGAATTTTAAGTATTAAATTACAGCCATATGCAATATTTCCTTATATATTTGGCTTGGTCAAACATCTAACCAAAATAGGAAACCTATTAACAATAGTATGATTTGGAGAACCAAATCCTATCCAAATTAGATCAAACCAAAGCCCATGCACTAAATATATATATACCTATCAAACCCTAACTATCCTCCTCTCTCATAACCACGCACTACTCCAAAAATCCCTTCCAAACCTAGCGGCCACCAATCCAAATCCGAAACCCTAGTCGACCCCCTTTCTTCACAAAATATAAATTTCTCCTCGATTTTTGTACCAACCACCACCACTTGGACGTCCCTCTCAACATCCTCTTCCACCCTAGCAACTATAGGAGCAACCTTGTGCCCATTAGAGAGGTGCACAATGCGCTACTTGGGCCGAAACTCCGTCGAATCGAAGTCTGAAATGTCACAGCAGGTTAGTCAAATTATAGATGATGTTTCACCTACTTTTTCTTATCTTTTTCTCTTCAGACCAAATCAGAAAGTTACTTTGTCTATCTTGTCTAACCTCTGATCACCGGATCTCCTAGCTCCAAGCGGTTTGTTCGTGGCGTTGATTCTACAACAGGGTATCCAGAACTAATAAATTTTGTTGCGGACCACTTTTTGCCTATCTAAGTTCAGTTTCTAACCTTTTAGTATTTTTATTCAAAATCTAGATGTTGATACCTTTCCGTCGTATATCAGAAAGTTAGGTTTTGCATCTGTTTGCTATTTTTAAAAATTCATAACATTTGTCATATCACCGAACTCCAAAAAATTCTGTTTTCCTTGTGTCCAAAAGTGTCAAAACTCCATGAATCCATATTAAACTTTATTTTGTACAGGGTTCAATATTATAAATACTATTTTACATAATTTCTATAATTTTTATAGAATTTATTATTTTCATTTTATCATTGTTTCGGAACTAAAATAATGGGTCGATTTGAGGAAGTCATATGTGGCATTGACATAAGACCTCTTGTGAAAGGGTTTCCTATTGAAAATAGCATTACAGTAATATATAATTATTTATAGATAAATTTCAAAATTTAAATATATTATTTTGTTATAATTGTAAAATATTTACGAGAGGATTTGGTACCTATATGTACTTATATAATAGATGTTGTGTCGTAGCAACGTTATGACAACTAGGAGTCATAAATACTCATATAATTTATATATGGTATGTTGATATAGAATATTAAATATAGTGTATTATTATATGTGAGCTTGGAAGGATCGACAAGGACACCGGAGTTGGACAAGCTTACCCGTAGACAGTAGTTACAGGTAAGCGTGCCTTGCCTTCGTTATAGATTATCTTTTTTTTGTTTTTGTTCTTTTTGATTAGCATTTCATGACATAGGACGTTGATACTTAGTGTCTTTGTATAGACGGGTGCCGATATCATGATAGTGACATCGAGTATTGACATTAGGCATTACGTACATTTGATGTGTCCATTGACACAATTGACCACAGGACACCGACACATTCATGATGCAAGATTTACATGACTATTTGTGGTATTAACCTCGTATTAGCATTCTAGATTTCTTTTTCAGTATTGCTATTACTTTCAAGATGACTGTACAGACTTGACATTGTTAGTTTCTAGACATAGGGATTGGGGAGAACTTGACTATAATATCAGACATATTGTCGTGTGGCCCATTGTTTAGTGACCTTTATCTCTGTAGTAGTGTAAAGGATTATCACTGTCGAGAATTGATTGTCCTTGGTACCATGACACAGGTACTGGGGACAATACCCTGCTGAGGTGCTAGTGAGCCTTAGTGGAAGGGGTCTGGTATTCTAGAAAAGTATCTCACTTGCATAGCACATAGACAGATACAGTAGATTGCCTTAGTTCATATTTTTATTTCTGTACCTTGGCATGCATATTATGCACCTTGCTAGTCCTCTGAGGACCTGGCTATTTCTCAGGCTTAGACGAAGCTGAAGACTACCCAGAGGTTTACGGTTCGGGAGCTGAGACCGGAGGCCTACCGGCACATGAGGGCGAGATAGTGCCAGAGAATTTTTCGTGATCATGTTATAATCATTTTTTAGTCTTGCTACATTATTTCCTTTTCTTTTCATCAGACTTGTAGTTGATTTGAACTTTCTTTCTATTTCTATGATTTTGGATGATTTACCCGCACATACTTTATTACTTTTATTGTTGGACATTTGAGACATTTTCTTATTTATTTTTGATCTCTTTGTTGACTCTGTGGATGTGATTAGATGTATATACCTGTGGACTGTGTTGTATTCATGTTATCTGGATTTACAGCTTAAGTATTTTGCTAAAAGGCTTGTTGTGTAGCTTGGCCCATTGGTGAAGTGCTGCTGGCATGTATTCGTATACCTGGTCCCACATATTTTGGGACTGGGGCATTACATATTTTTGTGGTGGCCCATGCAGGTCTACGTTAATCACTTCGGTTACATAACTGTACCGACGTGAGCCTGTAAATAGAATAGGAAAGACCCATAGGATCACATCCACATGCTTGATACCTTCCATGACTTCGTTTCGAACTCGTACTTGACTTTTTGATTTGCATCCAGTTTGATATGTTCTACTTTAATCCTTATATATTCATGCTAGTAAGATGAATCTTCATAATGGATGTATCTTCCCTTACTATCACATTAGGAAAGCAGGTGCACAGTCATTAGAAGTTATAAGTGCAGGTGGAGTCTTCACGAATTGTGCGATATCATGGTGATATCTATACTATTAGCCCGCAATAGCTTGAGGAATAGGACTTGAGGATACATCCACAAATAAGATTATAGACTTCTCTCCGACTCTTCAGCATGAATGTTTCTATGTTATCTTCTTTTTCAACATGATTGCTTTTGTGTTCTTTCCTACTCATTTGACTAAACCCTTCCATGTTGACTTCATGAGTAATTCTTCCAGTTCTTTTTGTGCTAAGTTGTTGGAAAGTGTATTATGGATTGGTCTAAGGAAAAGTTTGAGAAATTATATTTATCTTTGTATTACGGAATCAAAGTTTTTGCAGCTAGAGAAATACTGGTGAGGCAAGACTTCAGATAACGGCATCATGACTACATATGTTTCTCAAATTCTACTTGAATCATATCCTATGCATGTTGAAATTTTTCCTGTATTTCGTAAAAAGTTAATTCGAAAGTATTTCATGGATTTGGCCAAAATAAAGCTCAAGAACCTGTATTACTTGGCATGGTAGATGTGCACTACAGCCATCCGTCGTATTATGGAATAAGAAAGTTATTTGCAGCTAGATGCACACTGTCGTGGCAGTAACTTTATTTGACGTAACCACAGAGATATATGGTTCTCGAGTCTTACCTAGACTATGTCCTATGCATCTTGTTTGGCTTCACATCGTTCTTGTAAATAATTTGATAAACCTCCCTGCTTTGCTTGACCCTATCGTTGTTTGAAATTGGTATATAGGTTTTTTTGACCCAGCTTTAGGTTCTCATTACCTTCTACTTATTAAAAGACTAAAACAGTTAAACCTTATAGTTATATTATAGAATATAATTAAGCTAGATATTGGTGTGATTGTGATGTTGGATAGCTGGAAACGGGTAAGTTTCTTATAGATGGATCCTAGTGAGATTAAGAGTTGAGTATGAATGCCTGGATATCGGATGCGTAGAGCCCATTAGGAGGAATTGCTAGGAGTGATCCGACGAGTATCATTGAATAGGATATAATACTATACCTACGATAGAATGGTACGACTAGTGGTATTAGTATTCTTCTGCAGTAAAACACTTTAATCCTTTTTTTTTCTAGCTTATTTTCGAGAAGCATCTTAGAGTTGTGTTGGGAGTATTAAGGAAGGAGAGATTGTTTGCTAAGCTTAGTAAGTATGAATTTTGCCTTGATAGAGTTCCTTTCCCTGGATACAATATCTCGGGAGAAGGGCTTTCAGTTGATCAGGAAAAGATAGCTACCGTAGAGTCTTGGCCGACACCAACATCGGTTGCAAAAGTTTGGAGTTTTTTGGGACTTGCAGGGTATTACAACAGGTTCGTAGAGAATTTTTCACGGATTGCAGAGCCGATGACACGGTTGAACCGTAAGGATCAGGAGTTCCAGTGGACAGAAGATTGTCAGAAGGCTTTTGAAGAGTTGAAGAAGAGGTTGACCTCAACACCTATTTTGATGCTTCCTTCTGGATCGGAAGGATTCCTTGTATACAGTGATGCGTCGGGTAGTGGGTTTGGATGTGTTTTGATACAACACGGAAGGTCATAGCCTACACATCGAGGCAACTAAGGGCACATGAGAAGAATTACCCTACTTATGATTTGGAGTTAGCAGTTGTGATCTTTGCATTGAAGATGTGGAGTCATTATTTGTACAAAGAGTGTGTGGAGATATTTATGGATCATAAGAGCTTGAAGTATGGCTTCACGCAAAAGGAGTTGAATATGAGACAAAGACAGTGGTTGGAGATCATGACAGACTATGACATAGATTTACAGTACCATCCTGGCAAGGCGAACGTAGTAGCAGGCGCTTTAAGTAGGAAGCTTACTGCATATTTCTTGGCAGCTCAACCACAGTTATTAGAGGATCTTCATGAGCTTGGAATAAAAGTCATTATGCTGGGACAACAATGAGTACTTGACAATCTTGAAGTATAGTCGTCACTTGTGGATAGAATCAATGTAGCATTACCTACAGATGCAAGATTTTGAAGACTTTGCAAGAGGATAGAGGTAAGAGCGACAGATACTTGGATCAGAGCTTGTGACGCAGACAGTCGAAAAAGTGAAGCGAATTCAGAGTCATCTTCAGGAAGCTCAAGACCGGCAGAGCATTGGGCCGATACGCATCTCAGAGTTACCTTTGTGTGTCAAATCTAACCTCTGATCGCCAGATATCCTAGTTCCAAGCGGTTTGTCCGTGTCATTGATTCAACGATAGGGTATCCAAAACTGATGAATTCTATTGCAGGCCACTTTTTGCCTACCTAATATCAGTTTCTAACCTTTTAATATTTTTATTCAGAATCTAGACGTCGATACCTTTCCGACGCATATCCGAAAGTTAGGTTTTGCATCCGTTTACTGTTTTTAAAAATTCATGACATTTGTCATATCACTGAACTCCGAAAAATTCTGTTTTCCTTGTGTCCAAAAGTGTCAAAACCCCATGAATTCATATTAAATTTTATTTTGTGTAAGGTTCAACATTATAAGTAAGATTTTAACTAATTTCTGTAATTTTTATAGAATTTATTATTTTTATTTATCATTGTTTCGGAACTAAATTAATGGGTCAATTTGAGGAAGTCATATGTGGCATTGACATAAGACCACTTGTGAAAGAGTTTCCTATTGAAAATAGCATTATAGCAATATATAAATATTTATAGATAAATTTCAGAATTTAAATATATTATTTTGTTATAATTGTAAAATATTTACGAGAGGATTTGGTACCTATATGTACTTATATAATAGATGTAGTGTCGTAGCAACGTTATGACAACTAGGAGTCATAAATACTTATATAATTTATATATGGTATGTTGATATAGAATATTAAATATAGTGTATTATTATAGGTGAGCTTGGGAGGATCGACAAGGACACCGGAGTTGGACAGGCTTACCCGCAGACAGCAGTTACAGGTAAGCGTTCTTTGCCTTCGTTACAGATTATCTTTTTTTTTGTACTTTTTGATTAGCATTGCATGAAGTAGGACGTTGATACTTAGTGTCCGTCTATAGACGGGTGCCGATGTCATGATAGTGACATCGAATATTGACATTAGGCATTACGTACATACTGATGTGTCCATTGACACAATTGACCACAGGACACCAACACATTCATGATACGAGGTTTACATGACTATTCGTGGTATTGACCTCGTGTTAGAATTCTAGATTTCTTTATCTGTATTGATATTACTTTCGAGATGATTGTACAGACTTGATATTGCTAGATTCTAGACATGGAGATTGGGAAGAACTTGACTACAATATCAGACCTATTGTCGTGTGGCCCGTTGTTTAGTGACCTTTATCTCTGTAGCAGAGTAAAGGATTATCACTGTCGAGAATTGATTGTCCTTGGTGCCACGACACAGGTACTGGGGACAATACCCTGCTGAGGTGCTAGTGAGCCTTAGTGGAAGGGGTCTGGTATTCTAGAAAAGTATCTCACTTCCATAGCACATAGACGGATACAGTATATTGCCTTAGTTCATATTTTTATTTTTGTACCTTGGTATGTATATTATGCACCTTGCTAGTCCTCTGAGGACCTGGCTATTTCGCAGGCTTAGACGTAGCTGAAGACTACCCAGAGGTTTACGGTTCAGAAGCTGAGACCGGAGGCGTACCGGCACAGGAGGACGAGATAGTGCCAGAGGATTTTTCGTGATCATGTTATAATAATTTTTATTCTTGCTACATTATTTCCTTTTCTTTTCAACAGACTTGTAGTTGATTTGTACTTTCTTTCTATTTCTATGATTTCTGGATGATTTACCCGCACAGACTTCATTACTTTTATTGCTGGACATTTGTCCCACGTATTTTGGGACTGGGGCATTACACTTCTAATTACTACTTTGGTCTATATCCTGTCATAGCATAATAGCTCAACCCAACAACCAAACAAGGACATGGGTTGGACCATGCACCATGACAGTCCATGTCCCTCATCTACTAACTGAAGAAATAGATCGCAAGCAAGTCGATTTACAAGCGGCCAATAAATCCTACGGGTTTCTATGATTTGTCTAAGTTATCCTAGTAATGCGTATATATAGGAATCCTCAGATCTTACCTATATCCAACCAAGGGCTAGCCGAACCAATTTAATACAGGCACGCAGAAAATGTACCGGTCCTTCGAAAGGCCACCGCGCTAAGACAAGCAATAACGGTTCCAGCCCTCCTATAGGAAGAACTAGCTCGACATTCACTAATCAAATACTGCACTCCACTAGTGTGGTTGACTAAACAGTATCCATGGTGGCCAGCCGGTACGCCATAACAATTGTCTGGTTGGTGACTTGTCATGCACGATCTTGAGATTCCGTTCCCATCCAATGCTTCTACCAATTCGAGTTGCTTAAATTAACCCTATATTGGTCTTGGAATTACATGCTATGGTCACATAGTCATCCCTCTATATGTCGTACCATAGTACGTGTACCCTAAATATAATTCTACATTCAGATCAAAGAGTCGCAAATCTAGATCCATGCTTAATGTAATGCAACAAACAAATAATTATCATACCCTAAGTATGAATCCACATAGTCTCAAGGAGTCCCACATCTTGATCCACCCTCAGTATAATGCATCAAACAATAATTAATATACCACACCAATATTATTGACCAATTACCATGACTGTGATGGGGAATATGTATTTATTGACATATAACACGAAGGATCACTTAGCACAAAGAGTCACACCTCAGTACACTCATTTAATAGCACCTCAATGCATACTAATATTGTACCTCAGTACACACTTAGAAAAGGTACCGGCACGTATATAAGTAATCAAGTCAAGAATATGGCTAAGTCAGGAACATGGTCAAATCAGAAAGTCACATGGAACCCTCGTGGCACAGAGGTCACATAGGACACACAAGTCTAAGTTACTCATGGCACACTAAGGTCAGGGCAGGAAATCAAGGTTATCCAATTAAATTATCGAAAACTAGATAAAATATCAAAATTAGCAAAAACAGACGTATGGACACATAGAAAACCATGTGTCGACATAATTTGGTGCACGGTATGCATGGCACGGGCTACAGCGCACAAGGAACGGGTACACGGGGTGCGGGTGCACAGCGCTCGGGGTCAAACTGCTCCTCGACGGGGAACGGGTGTACGATGCACGAATGGCGGGTGCACAGCGCACGGGGAAAAGCTGGCCCACGACGCGCAAGGAACGTGTGCACGGCACGCGGGGCACAGGTGCACAACGCACAGGGACAAACTGGACGACCGTGCGCGGGGAACGGCTGTAGGATATGCGCTCGGTGTCGGAGAAGTCCAAAGGTCTAAGAGTGGAAAAGGACGGCTTGCTGGTGTCAAGGAACTCTTGAAACGTCTCCGTCAACTGCGTACTACCCATGGGGATAGTAGGATGACAGAAGGTAGTGGAAGCTCGAAACTCTCAAGTGTAGATGGATTGACTGTTCCGATGTCGCGTACTTTTGAACTATCTGAAAAACAAAAAACTGTTAAAATAACCTAGACCTAAATACAACAAGTATTTGTAGAATATTAAAATACCTGATATACCTGATATACCATTATTTTCCGATTTTCCTATGCTGTGATCGAGTTTCCCTAGTATAATCAAGTCCCCCAACTATTAGGATAGACCTGCATGGGCCACCACTAAAAACATGTCATGACCCGCTCCCGAATAATCGGACACGAGTCGGACACGCCCAGCCTTCATTGTTAGACACAATGAAGTAAGTTGTACCAAAAGCTAGGAAAATCTAACCAGATAATCAAGACAAGTAAAAATTACAACATCTATAACGTATCCCAGAAAGATCACCATAATCCACAAATCCAGATATCATAATGTACCAGAATCAACAGGAATGAAAAGTACTATGAACTCTAAAGTCAATATCTAAAAGTAAAGCTAAGTAGTCTAAACCTGAAGCCTCAAGCTAAGTCTCATCCTGCTCAGGTAATATCCTGGGCTCTGGCCCATAGAGTAGAACAATATCCTGCAAGCACCTGCAACATATCCTAGTCAGGAGCGGAGCTAAGTATATCCAAGGAAATGAACATGAACATCATGGTATGAGCAAGAAACAAGAAATATATATAAAGTACGAGAAATGAGACAAGACATTAAACTGAGCAGAAAATACTAAAAGTAAAACAGGGAACATGGTATGAGTCCTGAACATAAAATACAACCTGAACATGAAGTATAACCTGAATCATGAAATACAACCTGAACATGAAATACAACCATGAATCCTGAAATACGCACCTGAATCCTGACATGTGCAATATTGAAATACATCTAGATTATGATCGACTTGGGTAGATGCAATGATCATGAAATGGTACGGCTTTGGTCCCGCGTGCACGGTGCGGGACCCAAGCTATTCACATGAGTAGTAACAGGGTTTGATCACATATCTATAGTATTTTCCCTCCCAGACACAAGTAATACATGAAACCTGAAACCAGACAATGTCGTGATACATCGTGTCAATCAAGGAGATACAAGAATGGATATGCAAGACATGAGAAATGAACAAATCCGAGGAGTATACTTGCCTTGCTCCGGATGATCGAGAAAGGGTAGTAAAGCTGGGAATCCACCTGTTATATATACAAGTTGGTTAAGATCAATCCCTAATATTGTTAACTAGTTAGCTATCTATCCATGTGTTTTAATTATATAGCACCATCTACTAGTCTAACTAATCTTATAGAGCTTTAAGAGATTTTACTAAAATAGGAATAATCTATTTTTATATATATTTACTTAATGTAAACTTAGGCAAAATAGGACATCTATAATTCAATTTATCAATATTCCTAGTAACTTTCACATTAAAATAGCTTAAAATCTTATTAGCTATATTCAAAATCTAATTAGCTTACAAGAAGTATATACATATATATAAATATAAAAAGCATCAGATTCTTAACAGTAAAACTAGGACATTTAGGAAATTTTTGTTGAGAAAAATCTTTCTCTTAGCAACATAGGTAAATATAACTGTCTACTCACTAGCTAATGGTAATCAATTTATTTAGAAAACAAGGTATACATAGTAAAACTTCTATCTAGAAATATATGTATGCTTAAATAGATTTTCATAATAATTTACTAATCGATAATTATAATTTAGTAGTGAAGAAAAGATATTAGTAACTTAAGAAAAAAGGCTCATATAGTCCATCTCTATAAGATGCCAATTTAGGCAAATTGAAAATGGCTTAATAACTAGTTCAGTTAGAAAACCCTTGGAGTCAAATAAACATAAAACCATCCAAAGCTCCATTCCAAGCTCATATTAGAGAAAATTATATTCAAGCCCACCTATAAAATTTTGCAAATCCCAACTCCTATCAATTATTGCAAATAAAAGAATTATGACACATACTGGCCTAAACGGAGCATTCGATTCCACCCTACATTCCCATACCCATCAGATGTTGATTCCCAACATGCCAAAGCTAATAATATCATATAAAGTCCCATACTAACAAAATCACACACAAAACTCAACCCAATCCTCCAATAGCAGCTTATTTCTCTACTCAAAAGAAAACACACAGCTAGCCCAACTGTCAGAATTATACAACCATATTGAATCAAGATTTAGGAAATAGGAAGTCAACTGACACTAAAATAGAACCCTGCCCTCAACTAAAATTCAAACAAACCAAATCACACAAGAAAAATATACAAGATTGAAACTTCAACAAAATAGGTATACAAAACTAAAGTCAAATAAAACATAAACTAGATCAACAATTAACTTCATCCCATTTAAATTCTCAACTCGCCATCTGCTACACTCTAATTCAGTCCAACTTCAATGACAGGCATTCCTAGACACGATCAACCCTTGGATTTGGCCAACACTCGAACGCAACCCTGCTATACTGAATCCAGACTCTTCATTCTTGCCACTTGGACTCCTGCACAAGATACCTGGAAGTCGAACCCAACAAGGCTGACACGAACCACTGCAGGACAGGAAGAAAACTGTACACAGCTGACACTAGACACACTACTAAAATAACTCATTTTAGCGACGTTAGGAAACGTCGCTAAATAAGGAAATTACGTCGCTAAAACCAATTAGCGACGTATTTAGCGACGAAAACGGGACGTCGCTTAAAGGCAAGTCGCAGATGGCACTTTAGTCGCCGAACGTCGCTATTGGCGTCGCGTAATTAATTGTCGCTAGTCGTCGCAAAAATTGCGACATATAGCAACGTATCATTACGTCGCCAAAATGACGACGTAAAGCGACCACTTGCGACGCTCTGTAATTTATATATGATGACATGGCATGACAGCCACGTGGGCAACGTAGCGACGCATACCGACAGATTTAGCGACGTACACCCTCAGCCCACGTCAGCATATTAGTGACGTCTAGCGACGTAACGTCGCTATTTAGCGACGTATAGCGACATCTATCTGCCGTCGCAGTACGTCACAGAACGTCGCTATACGTCGCAGATGTTAAAAAAATTTTTAAAAATATAATTGATATTTTTGTTATGCTGTGTTTATATGTTTACAGTGTGTGTGAAGTGCAGTGTTCGAACCATCGACAGTTTCGCTTACTGTTCTATGTTTTATCTTGGATAGAAAGAGCAACAGTTCAGGGTGCACTTCTCAGAGCTTCCTCTTCACGTCCTTCACCTTCTCGGGAACCTTTACGACGTCCGAGAAAGTGAAGGACGTGAAAATGAAGCTCTCAGAAGTGCACCATGAACTGTTGCTATTTCTATCCAAGATAACACAAACAACAGTAATCGAAACTGTCGATGGTTTCCGAACACTGCATTTTACATTCACTGTAAACACAGACACACATCATAAGAAAAATACACAATATATTTTTTTAAAATTTCGGCAGCACCTCCTTTGTATATCAGATCATCGCTTATAACCCAGCGTAGGTATATTTGTCATCCCCATCGCAGATATCACAAAGTAAATATCACAATAAAAATACCAACAAAGTAAATATCACAAAGTAAATATCCAACAAGCATACATGTCCACAATGGAGGGCAAATAAGAATGAAAATCAGTGTACAGAACGGTCAATAGGCCCATAGGGCCAATACATACAAAGATGATAAAAAATATCTACTGGATCACTGAGGACTCCTGTCGCGCATCTGGGATAGCATGTACTCATACTGCTCCTGGGTGAGCTACACCGTAGGGGCAGTAGGAGGCAATGGAATATCTGGAGTCGGCGCCGTCGATGGACCGGAAGGACGTACCTGCTCCAGCTCTCGCAGTCGCTCACCATGCGCAGCAAGGGTACTCACCACCTTCTCAGTATACTGAGCGAGTGAGGCAGATATGCTCCTCTGCGATCCCTCCAGCTCGACCTGTCTACGCTCTGTGCGCTGCGTAGACTCGGTGAGCGTCTGCAAGCTGGCAGCTGTAGCCTGATGCAGACTCATCAACTCATGTATACTGCGCTCGACCGCATCAAACCGTCCGGTGACGATCGAAGGGTCGGATCGTCGCTCGACCGCATCAGAAATCTGCTGCTGCAACTCGCGATGCAGCTCCTCGATCTGACGACGAACATCATCAGCTCGTGACGACGCCTGCGTAGCCGGAGACTGCGTACTGACAGAGGGGGCCCGGGATGACTCCGAAGCCAAATACGCGACGTAGGATCCCGTACCGTAGTATGTACCCTTCTGAGGACCGCCAATGGCGGTCATCCAGAGCTCGTCCGGCGATGGAGCTGTAGGCGGCTGGGAGGAAGTACCAGCCCCTCCCTCTGCTTGCGTACTAGCAGCAGCAGCAGCAGCCGCCTCCTCCTGTAGCCGAACAAACTTGGCCTAGAACATGTTTGCTAACGTGTAAGTGTTTGCTAAAGTCTATATTGATATATATTTTCATGTTTTCTAAATTATAGTAAATTAATATAAAGGATAGAACGTACATATGCATGCGTCGCTCGTTCGTCAATGAACTCCCCAGCCCTCCGATGGGTGACCAGGAAGACGATCACCATGTTCGGGTCCTCACCCTTTTTTACCTGTTAAAATATAGTATCTATTATTAGTATTAAACATTCTATAGAACTACATATAAATTAATGTCCGTCATAGGAAATGTACCAGACGACGAAAATGCTCCGTCATCGGAATGGAGCCACCACACCACTTACCGGCGCTCGACCGTGCCACCTTGTCCTTCTCAGACCGCTCCTGGTACCTGCGCTCGCTGAATCTAGCCTTCATCGCAGTCCACTGCTCTGGCATAATCCAACCCTGGATCGGCTGTCCGGAGCGATCACGACGCTTCTAATCGTCGATCGCATCACGGATGAGCTTGGCTACGACGGCAGAAAATTGGCCCTCGATCCTCGCCGCCCGGTGTGGTGGATAGAAATAGGTCCTCTACAAGAAGTAAAATACAAAAGTTGTATAATATACACAAATGATTATTAAAATTTAAAAATAAACAAATTTTTTACCTTGAAGTGGGCGAACCAAAAGGCCTTCCTATCTGCGGGAGCATCTGAGTAGTTAATCCAAGGCCCACCATAGTTCTGCCTCAGAAATGTCCCCAGCTGTCTCTGTACTGCAGAAGGCCAATATCTATACAATAATAATTCTTCATGAATATATATGTACATATAATTATTTGAGAAATATATAATAATTAATAAACTTACTTCATAGGCCCGTCCGTCCAAATCTTCATACGCGTCTCGCCCGGGGGAGCGCATGGAGGGTCGCTCTCACCTCCTGCCTGTGCAGGATCAGTCTGATTGCCGTCCTTCATATGCTCGGCGTGGGCTCCCTCCATAGAGCCGTCGACAGTAGGAATGCTGGATGGGGGATCAGGGATGCTGGACGCGGGATCAGGAAGGCTGGACGACGAGGGAGGAGTCGCCAACCTGCTGGAACTGCCCTGTCCCGATAATGGACCGGAAACAGAATGGTACACTGGCGTACTCGGAGATGAGGATGAGGGTACGGAACTGCCCTCTCCATCCCCAGCCCGAGGCTGACGGGACTGCCTAATATAAAATCCTCCGCGTCGTCCAGATGGTCTAGTCATACCTGACATTAAAACATATGACAATAAAACTAAAAAATATATTTATATGATAGACATCACAGATTTTTTAAAACAATATCGTTCAATTAATGTAATAGTATAATAATTAACACTATTAAAATAATATAGACGTATTAATTACTTATCCCTCCAGTTTCTCTACTTCCTTCTCGTCGCAGTTTAGTAATACATACACCTGAGCAGCCCTTAGCTCATCATCGTTCAGATATCTCTTTTTCATCTTACCCGATGGCTTTCCTGGAGCATTGAATACCTTCAGTATTGTATCATTACTTTCATGATCTCCCTCGTCGTTTCTGGAAGCTCTCGTTCTATTAGTTGCAACATGAGGCTTGAAATATATCGAACAAAAGTTTGTAATCTCCTCGAGAACATAGGCTTCACAAATAGAACCCTCGACCCGTGCCTTATTTTTCACCTTTCTTTTTAGGTGATTCAAATATCGCTCGAACGGGTACATCCATCGATATTCGACGGATTCACCAACACGTGCCTCATAGGATAGATGAATCGGCAAATGCGCCATAGAGTCGAAGAATCCAGGAGGAAACACCCTCTCTAGCTTGCATAGTGTTACCGCAATATCCTTCTCTTGCTTTTCTAGACGATCAACGAGCAATTTCTTAGAACAAAGATCCCTGAAGAATATGCTAAGCTCCGACAATGGATCCTAAACTGTCTGCGGTAAGAATTCCCGAAATGCAATCGGAATTAACCTCTCCATGAATACGTGACAATCGTGGCTCTTCATACCCGTCAATTTGTTTTCCTTCAGATCGACACATCTTCTCAGATTTGACACATATCCGTTTGGAAATTTTAGGCCCTGGATCCACCGACAAAGTCTCACTTTATCCTCCTTGTCCAACGAGAAAATTGACTTCGGCAGGAACTGTTTTCCATTCTGCTGTATCAAATGCAACGCAGGGCGTTTACATATTTCTTCTAAGTCCAACCTGGCCTTGGGATTGTCTTTCTTTTTTCCCTTTACGTCCATCACATATTAATTATGTTACCAAACACATTCTTCTTAATATGCATGACATCAAGATTATGTCTGATCAGATTGGTACTCCGGTATGGCAGATCCCAGAATATGCTCCTCTTTGTCCAGTTATGAACTCTACCAAATCCATCGCACTTGTATCCAGTTGTAGGATCTTCGATAGCACATGGAAAATCTTTAACCTCCTTCCATATCGTGGCTCCGTACTACCTTGGCGGTGGATCACCCTTCTCTACAACGCCGGTACGGAAAACATTCATGTGTCCTTCTGAACGGATGATCTTTTGGCAGAAATTGCCGATGACAATCAAAGAAGCACGGTTTTTCTCCGTGTTTCAAGCGGAAAGCTTTACTACGGTCCATGCAATACGGACATGAGAGATGGCCATGAGTGCTCCATCCAGATAACATTCCATAGGCCGGAAAGTCGTTGATGGTCCACATAAGGGTTGCCTTCATCTAAAAATTCTGCTTCCTGGAAATATCGTACGTGTTAGCGCCTACTTTCTATAACTGATTCAACTCATCTATCAAAGGCTGTAAGTACACGTCAATGTTCCTCTTGGGATTGTTCGGACCAGGAATTATAACGGTTAGAAACATGTACTGAGTCTTCATGCACATCCAAGGCGGTAGGTTATACGGAGTGACAATCACAGGCCAGCACGAATACTGGGATCCCGAAAGACCAAAAGGAGTAAAACCGTCAGAAGATAGTCCCAACCTGACATTTCGGGATCTGAAGCAAAATCTGGATACACTCGATCAAAGTGCTTCCATGCTTCTCCATCGGATGGGTGATCCAACACTCCTTCAATCTGTTCTCTCATGTGCCAACTCATATTTTCGGCCGTCTCTTTCACCATAAATAATCTTTGCAACCGCGGCGTTAAAGGCAAGTAGTGCATTGAATCGGTCGGTCTTCTTGTACCGGTAGACCTTCCTGTACTAGTTGTCTTATAGCGATCAGCACCACAAAATCTGCACACATCTGCGTCCTTGTTGTCTTTATAGTACAGCATACACCCATTGTGACAGGAATCGATTTTCTCGTATCCCATCCAGAGCGATCTCACCATCCTCTTAGACCGGTAGAAGTCTTTAGGCAACTTAGCACCCGCCGGCAAGATCTCTATAATCAACTCCAACACTCGGTTGTAGCATTCTTGCGACATATTAAAATCTGACTTAATGCTCAACAGTCTTGTAACCACCTCCAACGGTGAATGATCCTCACAACCAGGATACAATGGAGTCCTTGCATTCTCCAGCAACTCCATGAACTGTGCAGCATCGGCGTTCGGTGCCTCCTCAGGTGCATCATGAACGAAACTAGGCCCCGCAGCATCGAAAACCATGTTCACGCACCCGTCGTCGTATGCATGATTATCTGAAACAAAATTAGGTCCCGCATGCATATATGGCTCAACATAAGGCTCCGGCTCTGATGCTAAAGACACAAGTTCTCTGTGTGCTGTCCACTGATAGTAATTAGGCGTGAAACCCCTCAAATACAAATGATATGTTACTTCCACTTCTGGATAATATTTCACGTTATGACATTTTACACACGGATACTTAATTTTGGTGCCGTCCATGTACTGAGGGAACGCCTTAGAAAACTGCAGGAACTGCTCTACTCCCGCTATGTATTCATCCCGCACACCACACATATCATCAGGACGACGATTGTACATCCATGAATGATTCCGCAAGTAGTAATTCATATCCATTTGGAAATAATTCTGCAAAGATGGACACACATTATCCAACAGGCACAAATTCGTATATTATGTCTTATTAGGGACACATTAGTAGCGGACAGTTACTAATATCAATGATATGCAATCTAGGTCAAACTAGGTTGTACTAAGTCAAACAAAGTTAAACAAGGTCAACCTAAGTCAAACAAAGTCAAACAAGGTCAAAGTAGGTCAAGGGTTGACCTATAGTTGACTTTGTCAACTCTTAGTCCAATCTAAGTCAAATATCCTATTTCTAGTCATTACCTACCAAGGCACCGTTTACCTTATCGCTATTGGTATCCCAATACCAATACCTTAAGTTGGTACCCTTTACCTTATCGCTATTGGTACCCTTTACCTTATCATTATTGGTTAACAGTCAATTCAATTTCAGTTATTCAAGGGAATCAGTTGACACATTCAGTGGATTTATCTCAGGAATAGGAAAACTAATCTCAGTCCTATTTATAGTTTAAGGAAAATGAAATCTACAAGGACTGTTACTCAAATAGACCACCTGTTGACTGATACAAGAATACCTATCATCAAAAGCCCCAAACTCGAGCCACACTCCAAATACTGACCCATTTGTGAAAATAGGACTGAACCTGTGTGGCATGGACTGATGCATGGTAGGTAGGTGACTAGACACTTGATGTTAGGGACTGATACTCAAGTATTTAGTCAAGTGACCTCAGGAACTAAACTCATATTCAATAGGAGACTGAACTAACCAATAAGCAATTTGGGGGCTGAATAATTAATTCAAAACTGATTTAAGGACAGGCTGGACATCTAAGTTGATAACTAATGTCGATGTGCAAGGGTGGAATGAACTAAAAAGGTAATCCTTCAACCAAACAATACCTAATCTATATGTCAGTCATGGGACTGAACAACTGAATACAAGACAAATAATAGGACTGGAACTAAATAAATGCCTGGACTGATATGAAGAGATAATATGGACTGCAATATATATATATATAAAATATGAGGAAACAATGCACAAACTGTTCTCAGATTGACACGTATATATATATGTGTGTGTCATGTGTGTGGTGTGCTAACAGTGTGTGTGTACAATAGGGTGTGTGTATATAGGGTAAAGTGTGCCATGTGTGTGTACATAACATGGGCTAGGTGTCTCAATGTGTGTGTGTACATAGGAATCAATAGTGGGAGTGAATTAGATATTCTCGATTTTGAGTGTAATGTGAGTGAGCTATAAGAGAAACAGTATACACAAACAGTGTATCAATCTCAGGAAAATCAGTAGATAGCAGTAGTGTGTGTTTATATTCTCAGGTTACACTTATGTGTGTGTGTAGATAGGTGTAAAAAGTGCATAATTTTTCGAGAAAATTTAGTGTAATGTGTGTGTGTGCCAATATGTGAAAACAGTGTATAAAAATTGTTCTCAGTTTTGACAGTCAATGGCATACGAAAACCCAAGAATCCCCAATCAATGTGAACCCTAACATGCATATTAATTCTCAGAGAAGATATGGGATTAATCATAATGGTTTAATCATTCAAAATCAGTTTAAACAAATGTTAATCTCAGAAAATTAATATATAGTGAACTACGTATCAGAAAATTGGGGATAAACCAAATTCGAAATCCAAATTCAATTAATAGCAAAATCTAATAGTTGGTAATGATATGTGTATGTGTCAAAGAGTCACACGTGTCAAGTGTCCACCAAAACAGGACACAATCGTGTCCAAATTATTTTTTAACACACACGAACACAAATGACACAGTGCAGTCTCGTGCACGTGTTCACGCGTGGTTGGTAATGATATATGTGTGTGTGTGTGTGTGTATGTCCGTGTCTGTGTGTGTGTGTGCGTGTGTGTCCGTGTGCGTGTGTGTGTGTCCGTGGGAGAGGAGGAGGAGGAAGGAGAGGAGTTAGGTTAGGGTTTACCTGAGGAAGAGGAGGAGGAGGTCGGATTGGGGGAAGAGGAGCTCGAGGAGGAGGAGCTCGCCGGAGGGGGAGGGAGTCGCCGGGGGGGAGGGGGTCGCCGGGGGGGGGCACTGACAGAGGGGGAGGGAGTCGCCGGGGTGGGGGGTGGGGGGAGAAATGAAATTTTCTGGTTTTCGAGTGAGAATGAGGGAGAAAGAAGGCAGCGGCGTGCCCTAAGTAAAATAACTTAGCGACGTCACGTTTTGACGTCGCTAAACGTCGCAAACTTGGCGACATATACATAAAATATGTCACTGAACGTCGCTATTCGGCGACGTAGTACACTCCTGTCGCAGAACGTCGCTAGACAGCGACGTTTTGCGACGTGTTTAAAACGACGTCGCTACTGGCGACGTAATTTCTTGCCGTCGCTACATTACGTCGCTATTTGATGATATTTTAGTAGTGACATGAATAACTCACATTCTCTTATATCTCGATCGAACCCCGTATCCTGAACGCAGTACTGCCCCTTCCTTCGTAAATACGAGATTTAAGACAAAGTGTTACACAACATTTAGGAAGAACATGACATTAACTGAGTAGCGGGATCAAATCTGGAGCGACTCGAAGTCGGATATGATCCTACGTGCCCGCTGTGATCCAAGTTCCACGCTGCAGCATCACATCGAACATGTCCCAAGCAAGAAACAAGAATGGAACTCAGGACCAACAGTAGAAACTATCGATCACAAATTATCGATCGATCCAATCGATCCCAACAAAATAGATCCACACGAGAAACGGGATAAGAACAGAGAACTCACCGCTGATCTCCGTTGTGGAATCTACCGCCGCCGTCGTTGGACGGAGTTGCGCCGGAGAACGCCGTGCACAGCCGGCTCGCCGAGGTCTCGCCGTCAGGTTCGTGGTCGTCGCCGTCCGGTTCGTGGTCGTCGCCGTCGGCGACGAGGTCGTCGGCGTTGCTGTCGTCGACTTCGGAAAAGGGGAAAACCACAATGAAATAATTTCTGGAATGAGAGAGAGAGAATGAGGAACTCTCTGTTCTCATTTACTGAGTAAATAGAAAGTGCAATTTTTGCACTTTGCCCCTCCACCAAATGGATAAAATACAGAATGATCCCTACCATTTTTACTATTTATAAAACGACCCCTCCACCAAATTAATTTTTACAAAATCCCCCTCCCCCTTTTCATTTATTCCAGAATTTAAGTAAAAATCAGTTAGAAGTTTTGAAAAGGAGTGGGGACCACTAAATTTGTTACAACAAACTTTTAAATTTTGAAAATTCTGTTTAAATTTAATTCCCTGCAAAATAAATCACCAAAATTATTATTTAAACTAATTTATTATTTGAAACCCAATAATAATAACAATTGTAATTATTAGAAATCAAATTTATTTATTTTTGTTTTTAAACCGGGAAGTGGAGTTACAGAAAACAACCAAGTTTGATTGATCAAAACCATAAAAACTCATAAAGATCCTAATTTCAAAACTTAGATCTACACAAAACTAGCCATAAAAATCGAAAACACCAAGTACTAAACATGTAAAGAATATAGAGATGTATAATATGAATTAAAAATATCAAAAAAAATCAAAGAAAGTAAAATGAGCAAGATGGTCTGTCATTTGTGCAAGATGCGCTTGCCTATGGGTTGCTTTGAGGAAAAATAAAAATGAGAATGAATGAGAAGAGAGTGAGAGAGAGAGAGTAAGAGAATAATTATTGTGGGATCGGTTGGCTCAACTAAACTAAAATCCTAAGCATGCCCTAACCATATGACTAATAACATATTAAACGCTATATGATACAACTAATTTAATTAATTAATTAAATAAAAACCTTAACCACAATATGGTCCAGAAATACTATCATCGAAGCAGTGAACCATGCCTACAATCAAACAAGGTACAAATACATGATCACAGGAAGCACAAATACAGATACCAGACACCATATACAGGAAAAATGCAAAAAATTATGTATTCCAGGAACGGGGAGTAACAGCAGTATAGCATGTGCAACGACAGATGTACGCACACACGTAAATGTGCATAACCCTCTCATGTGCCCACTCCTGCACCCACACTAGCATCCGTGCGTGCGCCCACGCTTGTGATCGTACATTTGATCCCTCATGCAACTGCTCATGCGCCTCGCACATGAAAAGAGCGCAACAAATGTGCACAAGCACAATACGATGATGCTAACATGCTAAGTGCAAAGTGCGCCAATAAAGCACCACTTTGCACCCTTGTGCCCGAGTTTCAGTCTGATCTCGAGCCCGTGTTCGAGTTCGAGTGCGAGTCGCTAAGCCCATTTGGGGCTTAGTTTTTTGTGGACATAAAAAATGACAAAAGGCATAAATGTTTTATTGAGGAGTTAATTTTTTTCCTACTAGAAAAATACTCCCGCATAACACCCATGTGACCCCCCACACCTTATGTGCACATCTCAACAAAAGCAAAGCTTTATATAGAGATACTTACTATTTGGTGTAAGAAATATGGGACTATCTTTCTAGTCTTCGAAGGCAAAAACACCAGCATATTTGTATGTATTGACTTTTGGATGTTATGTACTTATTCGTTATTCTTGTGATGTGTATCTAGAAATGGATTATTCGTTTGTGTTTATTTGTGTTTGGGTTTTATTTCTATTATATTGCGTATTGTGGTTCCAAAAATTCTCCACATATCTCTGAATATATGGGTTGAGTGCTTCCTACAGTGACTGTCCATCATACATTAGGATAGATGTCACTACAACTTGAATATTTTCGTATGGATTAAATAACAACATGATACAAGAATGGACTTAGCCTTGAATTTTGTACCTTTTCTATAATTTTTTCCACTCATATAATGACATCAACTGTGCTTTTGGTCGCACGTTAACGGCCCTGTGCCAGCTTGATTTTGGTGTATATTTATTGGGTGTTTACAAGGTTTTTCTCAAGAGACGGCCTATATCTCTAACCATAAACTCTAGGTGAGTTCTGTCAAAACCCGCAGCCGCTTTTCGGGATACGAGTACGTGTCCAAGCCAGCCTACGCCGCAGTATCGACGGTAGAATGTTGTCAAACAACAATGCTCAAAATCACAAATAATGCTCATTCATAATAACTAAATTAAATTATAACATTCAAAGATTTATATTTGACACAAGGCACAATGTCTCAGAATTTATGAAGAACAACTGAATAAATACTCAACTATCTAACTAGTTTCTAGGTTTGGCCTGCAACTACACCTGCCTCCCCAATGCTAAGCGTAGTCGTGGCTAACCTAAAAAATTTTGGTTTTCAGTGAGGAATGGAACGAGTACAATTCATTGAATGCAGATCCAATATATGATAATGACTATAAAACAGAGGTTAGCCATAAAATACATGATGGAATAACAAGAGACATAATCAACTATGTGATTTGAAGTACCTTTTTGATATGTGATCGGTCTGGGGACAGTTACACCACGATCTACGATGTCTAAACAACGTCTATGATGTCTACTTTGTAGGAAATAAACAATGTCTATGATGTCTACTTTGCAGAAAATAAATAATGTCTACGATATCTACTTTGCAAGAAATAAACAATGTCTACGATGTCTACTTGCAGTAAATAAATAATGTCTACGATATCTACAATATATACGGTCAGATCACACATCTTTTGGTACTTCCCCTTCTCAATACTACATGTAAGACTACAACAAGGTATGAAAAGAGACAAGAATCAAATATAAAATGACTAACAATAAAATATAGTAATAATCAATATAAAAAACAAATAATAAATTTCCTCGCCTTGGGTCCTTTATTGGTGAAACCGATAATACCAACCACTCAATGTGCCAAACAAAGTCAAACTCGTGCAACAGTCTCCAGAGGCTAAAATAGATATTACCAACGTGTTTAGAATAGTCAAATTAGCTATGATAGACTACCCATAAGTCTAATTCTGGACACAGAGACAAAATGATAATTTTAGGCCAAAACGATGTCCGCCGTTGGACTCGTTTTGCACCAAAAATTGTGCCAGTATCTATGGTCTCTAAAGTCGTCACACTATATGTCTACGTGTCCGATTTGACGAGACAAATCCAACTATTTGTCCAAAGTTGAATTTCTGTGGCCCGTGCATAAACTCGTCCGTTAGATCGGGTCGCGGGCCTGCCAAAAGGGCATTCCGTTTGACCTTCTCAGTATCGGACCTAACTTGGCACACAGGACCAGAAAAATAATATGATTCTGTTGGCATAAGTTTCATCTCGTGGTGAGGAACATGCACAAAGTTATGGGCTAGTTTGTAAAGGGACCGATACAGGGTTTTTCGACGAATACGCTCCGATTTCGTCGCACACACACAGCGAAATCGAGTTCTGTCGAATCCTACACGTCGACAGCATCCATATGCATCTTACGATGGTCATGGGTTGTGAATACATTGTTCGGTTTGTCAGGACGCACGTCGTATCGGTAAAATTTATTGAAATTCACTACTTTCTAAAACTGTTTTTGGTAATTTTTGAAATCGATTTTCTAGGTCTACATTGGACGAATTCAAAAACTATGAGAAAGGTTTTCATCCCCTATAGGTTGTCGTTAAACTTGTTCGAACACAATTTTGAAATAGTCGAAAGATTTACGAGGAATCGTCTTCCAAATCGGTTGTCCAGGACTGTTTTGGTTCTGTTTAGAAACAGGTTTTTGTTGATTTTCAACTAAGTTTTTCGAAGATATAGGGCATCTAAAATCTATCTATTTGACAGGATTTGTAGTTGTATATGTTGTCTACACGTAGGATCTTGTAGATCAAAAAATGATAAAATAAGATGGGAGAAAACTCATCTCGAATATGGGTATTTGAATTTTTTGTCGCTGTTGTTGATGCCACGATTGTTGTTGCCGCTGCTGCCACGGCCGACCAGCCACCATGGCACATGCGCGGGGTCGCCTATTATCTAGGGGTTGGGGTCGAGGGATTTCGGCTAGGGTTTCATAGCGTTGTGTTGTGTTCTCTGTGAGTATCGATACTCACGGTTACAGTGGTCGGGCCCTGGGCTTAGAGCTCGGGTTGGGGGAGGTTTCCCTTTTCTTTTTCTTTTATTCTTTTTCTTTTATCTGTTCACATATATATATATATATATATATATATATATATATATATATATATATATATATATATATACACTAATAAATTCTAGCTATATTTATAAAAATCGTAGAAAATCCCCAGAATATTTCTAAGATACTTAAATAAATATTACTAATTCCTAAAGAATCTTGCTTATACACTTTTAGGAATTTCACTCTAGAAATTGAAACTACAGCACGATTCCATGATAGAATGGATTTGAAAAGAAAATCAAGGTCGCGATCTTTTACCGCGGTTATCTAAACGCACGAGCAAGGGATATAAATACCACAACTTCTAGGTGGATGGAAGAATGGTTACGAACGAAATCTCATTCTAAGAGGTGGTACACTAAGTTCAAGTTCTACCCAACTTATATAAATTGGTTGATCGTGGAAAGCACCGTAATAGAACTTCTATGAAGGTCCAATTTAAGTAGATGTATGAGGTACTTACGATCGTAGTCACTGACTCTATAGGAAGCCTAGGTTTTACTTATTTGAACATTGCCCGTATATGGACTATGTTACATCAAGGCAGTAGGAAAGGTCTTGGTTAAGCACAACCGAAAATAAGTTTGTACAGAAGGATCCTATTCTTCGCATATCATAGGGTACGAAGGGATGTAGTTAAGGGATTTATGGAAGTATGGATAATGGACCATGAGATAGGGATTATAGACTAGGTGTAGGGACCTAGTTTCTAAAGTTCGATTTATAGTCCAAATGTGGCAATATACGTGGATGGGTTTAACCGGCTTTAATTGGTTCCCTAATTGGACAAAAATTCTTGATTGAATGAATCTTGGATTTTTAATATATATTAGCTGGACAAGACCCCACAAAATCAACCTAAACTATTCCTGTTTAGACTAGGGTAATTTAGAATGGGTTCCAACTCAAGCGGTTGGGCTATTTGCTAGTCGGATTGGTTAACTAGGTTCCTTAAGCCCAAAAATGTGCCTTCTGTGACTTTCGTGTTTCAGTAGCAAAAGAAGACTCAATTGGGTGGCATACTAGTGGCATGTGTGAAGTGGGCTTCGAGTAGGTCACAATCATATATTGGATCAAAAGGTTTGGGTCAAGGTTGAGTCTCTAATTGTAGTCAAAAAGTATAAGGTATTATGGTAAGGGTCTTAGTCAGCCTTTTTGTCCTGAAAGTTGTATCATAAAAATAGAGTACAAGGAAACATGTTCGAGTGGGACATTATATGCCTACGTGAAGGTGAACTCATCTAGGTCTTGCATATGAAATTCGTTGGAAGGTAACTGCTAGTCTCGTGCTTCGAATATCAATGTCATGGTAAGGGACACCAAAAGAATCTAAATAGAAAGTGGGTGTTTTTGAGGCACTAATTTGTCATCCTAGTGGGAACCAACTTATCCTAGTCAATCGGTAATACTAGTAAATCCTAAAATTTAGAAGGGCTTACCATCTATTCGCTCCAGAAGCTAAAAAATAATTTTTAGATTAAAGGGGTTAGAAAAATTTCAAGGTCGTGATATTGTACCCCAACTCTTGGTTATAAAGAATACAACACGACGTAATACATGACGAAGTATGGTAGATATGAATCAAGCCCGAAGGTCGTTTCTCAGATTTTGGATATATGAAAAATGATTGTGTATATATAACTTTATGGTCATAGGTGGTATGGTGAACTAAGGGGACATTATGGGTATATCTTCCCTCAAATATGAGTATTTGTTTATCTGAAGTAAGTAAAGGCAGAAGAAACCATAAAGGGTTCAAGGGAGAGGAGAATGAATGCGAATACGAGGTTCCAAGGACGATTGAATAATTCAAAGGGAGTTGTCAAGGCATATGCAGATGAGATCCTAGAGACACATATATCTCAATTTATGTTGGTTAATCATATAAAAAGCGAACCAATGCACTAAGGTTTATCAGACAATAATACACTGATTCTAATTAGACAATATGCTAGTAGGCGTCCCCAATAAATATATGTCTTGAATCAAGCTCGATAAAATAGTAAGCTTGCAAAACTAGGCTATAATAGTAGCATCAGTCAAGATAGTCAAAAATATAAGTATACGAGGTTTACGATACAAAGGAGGAACAAGTAGTTCAAGTTCCTTGAGAATCTAAACCTTATCGGTGTTCATGCTTATACAGTCATCCTACTATCTTCTTATCTAAGGCCTTGGTCATCTAATGGGTTAGGGACCTCTAAACTCTATAGTCTAGGTAAATTTACCAGTGTCAGTCAATTATGTCTTTTATAGATCATAAGGACAACTGGATGCTAGGTTGGGAGACATGCTACCCAACTTATAAAATTTTCTACTAGTATTGGCTTTGAATCAATGGAACATACAAGTCATTTTCCTAACCTCTATAATATCCGAAAATCGTATTCATGTCTGAAAATTTTTTACCAAGAATTTATACCTCGCCAGTGTACACCTGGTTGTAATAAACCCTTGGTTTCGTGACTCAAAGATGATGTGATTATCGGATATTTTATTAACTCTATCCAATATTGATATAATGTTAACTAAGATCAGAAGTGGACAACTAGTACATAGTTTTATCAACATTCGATAACCTACGTTTACTTGATTAGTTTCTACTTTAGGGGTCGTGCATCGCCAGTGCGCTGCTGGATGCAATAAACCCCGCAGCATCCATAACTTAGATAATTGGCGATAGTGCGCTGCTGTCTTGCCATCGTAAGTCATCATTATTATTCCAACTATATTTCTAAGAATTTCAAAGGAGTTTTTTTTAGAAATTCAAACAAGCAGATCATGATAGAAAATATAAGTATTTGTCCTTGAATAAAAATATCTGTTTTGAAAATCAAACGATTGACTAGAAAGAACAGATCGAAGGCAAGAGAAATATAAACCTTGATTTCTATTCCTCTAATATTCAAGATTGAGGAAAAAAATATATGTATCTTGAATTTTGACCAAGCTAACTTGGAGTAGATATACGGATAATGGATCATGTTAGGCTCAACCCAATAGGTGGAAATAAAATATAGACTCTTAGGGAAAAACAGTTACTTATGGCCAATGGTAAATAATAATTGGTACGGGTAACAGTGATAATATCTAGAGAGGGCAGAAAAGATAATTTAAATAAATTATCAAGGTTAAGGGTTGAATTCTAGGAAGGCCTAAGTTATAGAATGAGTAGTCTACCCACTTTGGATCATTTTGTCATGTCAGAATAAAGTAAGGTATCCTCATAGGAGAATTCCTCAATTACCCAGTAGGGTTTAGAATTCAATAAGTCATTGGCTAAATTACACGACCTACGTAGTAACCTTAACTACCCAACAGCCAATTTGAATAGGGTTTTCCTAGTCCTAGCCATTCTTCTAAAATCAAATTAACCCTAACTTGTGAATGAGCATTTCCTAGTCGCAGGCTCGCAATAGTACGACTAACTTAAGTATTATCGCGAGTTCGCACAATTTACAAAAACTGACCTTCATGGGCCACCACAAAAAACTTGTCACGACCCGTACCCACTTTTCGGGATACGAGTACGTGTCCAAGCCAGCCTACACCGTAGTGTCGACGTAGAACTATGTCAAGCCATAATGCTCAAAATCAAAAATAACGCTCATTTACAATAACTAAATTAAATTATAATATTCAAATATTTACATTTGATACAAGATACAATGTCTCCCAATTTATGAAGAACAACTGAATAAATACTCAACTATCTAACTAGTTTCTAGGTTTGGCCCACAAGTACACCAGCCTCCCCAATGCTAAGTATAGTCGCGGCTAACCTGAAAAATATTGGTTTTTAATCAGGAATGGAACGAGTATAATTCATTGAATGTAGTTCCAATATTTGATAACACTATAAAACAGAGGTTAGCTATAAAATACATGATGGAATAACAGGAGAGATAACCAACTATGTGATTTGACAGTTACACCACGATGTCTACAATGTCTAAATGTAACTCCTCTTCGCAGAATTTTGATAATATATTTTTATTTATTTATTTGAATTAAATGGTAATTTTTAGAATTTTTATAAATAATTTCTTAGTTAATTATTACGGTAGATGACTTTAGCCATGGTGGAGTTTGGATTACAAGGTGACTAGAAATCGTGGCACGGATAGTGCAGTGGCGTACTTTGACTAGTGTATTAGCCCTGGTAGAGAAGGCCGAGCTATAGTGATGTCCTAACTAGGAAAACCAGGCCAAGTTACGACTAAACCCTTACCGAAGATTTATTTATTAATTATATTATTGAGTTTTAGGGAACCCGATTGTACCGAACTAGGCCAGATTGGACCCAAAATAAGTCCAAGCCTATGTAGTCATGCGGCACGTCCAATGACATTCGTGTTGATGTATTTTGGTATGATTATGTTGTATTCCGTTTTAATGATCTAATGAATATTTTCTACGTATTCGTTAATTAAATATTATAAATATCATTATTAGTTGATATTCGGTGATAATTATATAAAATAGGTCCTTGTACATTTTTGGGTTATTAGACTGTACATAATGGTATATACACCATTATTGGTTTATTGAATTTCGTTATTATTATTATTATTTTTATTATTATCAATGTTATTGAGGTTATTATTATATAATATTATTTTATTATTATTGGTTATAATATATATATTCATATTTATATATATAGGCCCTACACTAGGAATAGATAATATTGAAGTGTTATTTAGGTTTTTATGGAAATTATTATATATATATATATATATATATATATATATATATATATATATATATATATAAAATAAAGAAAAAGAAAAAGAAAAAAAATTAATAAATAAAATAAAACAAAAACGAAAAGCCTTACCACATACACGCCTACAGGCCCGAACCCGAGCGAAGGAATCAAGACCCCCCCTTCATTATATAACGCGAGAGAGATGAGGAGAGTTCGTGTAAAACCCTAACCCCATGGCTGACCAAGCGCCGCCCCCTGGACCGCGCGCGATCCCCTTCCGATGTGCGCCACCCCTCCGCGGTCGTCGGCACGGCGAGGCCGACGACTACGTACGACTACAACCGCAGTAACAGCAGTAGTGGAAAGGCGAAGAGACGATTTTACTATGCGATATCTCAACGATCATTCGATCGTTTTATGTCCCGTAAACTCTGGTATGATCAAGATATAACCCTCTTTAATCCCTGTTAATTAGTTTAAATTCTAGTGACCCAAAACTCGAGAGAAATCGAGTTGAAGTTCATCGAAAATTTGTTAAAAATAGGACATACAAATCAGTCACAACCCCATATTGGAAGGTAGATTTCTACCAAGCCATAGCGATATTTAGAAATCTATTTGAAGGCAGTCCTAGACAACCTATAGGCCTCTGCAACCTTTCTTACAGAAGTCGATTTCGACGACTATGTGCCGAGAATCGGATTCCAAAGATTGGCAAAAAATTGTTTTAAAATATTAAAAATATAGAAAATACCTCCGATACGACGTGCGTCCCGCCAAACCGGACGACGTGGTCGCGAACTGAAAGCATCGAAAGGTGCGCAACGGCTTCCTAGACGTGTGGGCTTTGACGAAATTCAAATTGGTTGCGTGTGTGCGACGAATTTGATGCATATCCGTCGAAATTCACCGTATCATTTTTCTGCTCCTCTATGCCAAATTTGGTCCGAATCTGAGATAGTTCACCGAATCGCCGTTTTGCGGGTCCCACGATCCGATTCAACAGACGATTTTGTGCACGGCCCACCGAAATCCAACTTTGGACATACGGTTGGGTTCGTATCATCAAAACAAACCTGTAGACATATTGTTTGACGACTTTAGAGACCATAGACATTGGCATGCTTTTCGGTGCAAAGTGGGTCCAACGGCGGACATCGTTTTTGCCCAAAATTACCGTTTTCCCCCTGTGTCCAGAATTGGACTTAAGGACACACAATTTTAGCTAATTTGACTATTTTGAGAATGTTGACAATATCTATTTTAGCATCCAGAGACTGTAGTATGAGTGTGACTGTTGTGGCACACTGCGTGGTTTGGATTATTGGTTTCACCAGCAAAGGACCACAGGCGAGTACAGTTTATTTTTTTCGATATTGAGCTTTACTATACCTCGTGTCACGATCCGCACCATGTTTAGGGACACGACCACGTGGGTACGTCCAGTCTACGTCGAAGTATCGGCGGTAGAACACTGTAAAGGTCATCTAGAATATATAGAATCTAAGATACAATAATATAACCTTTCATCTCCGTACGGGGGAATATAACCACAACTCAATCACATATTTCTAAGGAAGATAAACACGATGATAAAGAAAAAGATAAAGATGAGATAAATAGTCTGAAACGACGCTGAGTCACAATCACAAGTTCAGAAACCAAGACATAAAATAATATCCCTAAATAAATACTACATGTCTCAAAGTATCAAACTGGAATGTAATCAAGACAAAATCTAGGTAAACTAGGTCACTACTGGCGGTGCGTCCTCTACGAGCACCGGGTCCATAGGCTGGTCCTGGTCGTAGGCTCCATCTATGCCAAACCCGTAGTAGGTCGGGCAATCTGCATATAAATCTTCTCAAAAACAACGAAGGTTATCCTGTCATGATATGAGCAAGTACATACACCAACAGCAGTTCCATATGAAATGACAAATACTATAAGACACAATTATAATAAAATATAAGATAAAATATCAAGACTGAAAGTAAAATAGTACAAGAAAACTGGATATCGTATCATGTATGAGATATAAGATAAAACTGGAATATAAACAATGAAAAGTAATCTGAGGTATGATGTAAACATAAAAATAAAGTGCCATGAGATATTAGAGCGTTATGTGATCGGCTTAGATCAAGATCAGGCTGTTCCATTTGATCGGCTATGCACAGGTAGTATAATAGTGTAGGGATCAGGCTGGCCAAAATGGAAAGCTATGTACAAGTAGTATAAGATCAGGCTACACCCTACGTGTGGTGAGGGTGGAGCTATGCACAAGTAATAAATAAGTAGTGGTATGATCACATAACCTCTAATAAATCTCTATCCCCAAGTAGTATAATAAATCCAGACATGACAGGTCATGACACGGATTCAAAGAGCAGGGGGCCAGCCCACTTCCAAATTGGTGTCTATACAAGTGCAGAAAACAATATCGAACAATGTACTCATATACCAAGTAAATCGAAAATGACATCTCATGACGAGATTCAATGTATACTAGTCCGTGTATCCTCGTGTCGAGAATCAAATATAATAATACAACTAAATCGGATATAGTAGATATTAAAGCAATAAAAACTATCAGAGAATGCACTTGCCTGCTGTCATGAGCTAAAAAATACGACTCTACCAATCACTCAAATAAGCCACGAGCGGTCAACTCACACCACAGTCTCCTAATGCTGAAATAGACATTACCAATATTCTCAGAATGGTCAAATTAGCTAGAAATACCTATCCATAAGTCCAATTCTGGATACAGGGATAAAACGATAATTTTGGGTCAAAATGGGGTCCGCCGTTGGACCCATTTTGCACCGAAAAATGTGCCAAAATCTACAGTCTCTAAAGTCATCAAACTATATGTCTACAAGTCCGATTTGACGAGACGAACCCAACGTATGTCCAAAGTTGGATTCCGGTGGGCCGTGCACAAATTCGTCCGTTAGATCAGGTCGCGGGCCCACCAAAATAGCGTTCCGGTCGACCTTCTCAGATTCGGACCAAACTTGGTCTACAGAACCAAAAAAATGATATTGTCCTACTGGCATAAGTTTCGAATCGATATGACGAGCGTGCATAAAGTAATTGACAAATATGCAAAAGGTCGATACGGTGAATTTTTGACGGATACGCATTAAATTCGTTGCGCACACGCGACCAATTTGAATTCCGTCAAAGCCCTCACGTCTGCGAAGTCGATACGCACCTTTTGATACTTTTGGTTCGCGACCACGTCGCCCGGATTGACAGAACGGACGGCGTATCGTGGCAATTTTTCTAAAAATTTAGTTTTGAAAATCAGTTTTTTCTCCAACTTCACCAACCAATAACTTTCTGTACAGTGCATGAAATTTAATTTTACAAAAAGAGTTTTAAAGCCCTATAGGTTGTCTACAAGTCTCTTCAAACCAATTTTGAAAACTCGTAACACGCTGATCGTAAATTGGCCACAAAGTTGGGGTTTCGGGACAGTTTTTAACGTCCAATAAATCAAGTTTTTCTCGATTTTGGAACTCATTTTTTGTCGCACATGATGCGAATCGGCATGAACTATTTGAAGAAAATTAAAGGTGTATATGTTAGGATCATACCTGACCAAGTGGTTCGCAAAATGATTGAGCGAGGAAGGAGAAATCTATTTCCGAAGTTGGCTCTTTACAGCAGTATTGTTGCTGCAATACTCTGTCCCGCGCAAGTTTGACCGGCGATGGACGGCCGTTCCGGGCAGCTAGGGTGGTGCGTAGGTAGTCAGGAAGGTCGGGGTCCTGGTGTTGGCAGCTTGGGTTGGGGTTTTGCTAAAAATAAATCTCTCTCTCTCTCTATAACATAATATATACGAAAGGGGGGTTTCGGCTTGCTGAACGGTTTTTAAGCAAAGGTAGAGGCTCGGATTTGCAAAGGACCGAGCCTTTTGCTGCTGGTGATGGTTTTATTCATGCGTGTGTGTGTGTGTTCTTATGCTTTGTGTTTTATTCTTCTTTTTCTTTCTTTCTTTCTTTAAACCTTTATATATATATATATATTTTTTTAAACCTATATATATATATATATATATATATATATATATATATATATATATTTCACAAAGAGAATTTTATTGAATGCTAGAAAGCCACACAGAACACAGAACTGGACCGGGCCCACTACAGAAACGAAAAACAAATTTGAAATTCAAAAGCAGCGCCTGTTCCCGGGGGGGCACGTGGCGGTGAAACGCGATGCCCGAGGGGGCCAGCTGCGAGCGCGAGTCCCGGAGTAGGTGGGCGCCGAACCCGAACGGGCAGGACGGGGCCCGAGGGGACTTAGGTCCCGAGGGGGCGACTCGGGTCTCCCTATCGCAGGCCAGGAAAACGTCGTCGGAGAGGGACGGCCGCCGGGGAGGGGGGCGCGTGGCCGGCGAGTGGATGGAGGAGATCTACAGCGAGGGAAGCCAGCGCTCCGGCGAGGGGGCCAGAACGACGAGGAGGAGGGCATACACGGTGGGGGCCGACGGCGGGGGGCTTAGCCCAGGCCAGAGGGAGAGGGGCTAACCCCGGGGAACGTGCACAGCCTCGAGGTGGGGGCTGAGGGGCCCGGGGACGGAGGAGCCGGGGGGGGCACTCGGGCTAGGCCGGCGGGGGAGGCGGAGAGGCCAAACGAGGCGAAGGGGGAGAGCGGCCACCGTCGCAGAAGTACGACCCGGAGGAGAGAAGCGCCGGGAGGGCCCCTGCTACACGAAGGCCGAGCCCCAGCGCGGCGGGAGGGCCGGCAGCCGGGGGAGCTAGTAGTAGCGGTTCTGCTTCATGGCGAGGGCGTATGCCGCCAACTGCACCGCGAAGGTAGAGCCGGATCACCGGGGAGGCAGAACGCCGTGGGCCGCGGCCTTGCCTGGGAGTTGGAGTACCAGTACCACCTCAGAGTGAGGGTCCTGGTAGTAGGCCCCCGACACGAGGAGGGAGACGCTAGGGAGGTGTGACCTGTAGTAGCCGCCGCCGAGGATAAGTAGGGCGCGGCTCTAGAAGGGCGACGGGGTGGGAGAGGGGTCCTCTCCGTGGCTGGAGGTGCTTGGGCGTAAGCCGCTACCAAGGAGGAGGGGGAGGTGAGTTTGGGTGTT
>JANAVB010035017.1:9185855-9205855 GCA_029216955.1 Iris pallida
GTGAATATTATAAATTAAATTAATTTTTTGAATGAGCATTATTTGTATTTTGAGCATTGTGGCTATACAACGTTCTACCGCCGACACTGCGGCGTAGGCTGGCTTGGATACGTCTCGCATCCGAAAAGCGGGTGCGGATCGTGACAAGTTTTTGTGGTGGCCCATGCTGGTATCTTTTCGTAAATCATGCGAACTCGTGATAGTACTTAGTTAGTCGTACTATTGCGAGCCTGCGACTAGGAAATGCTCATTCACGGTTAGGGTTAATTTAATTTAAGAGATTGACTAGAACTAGAGTCCCTTATACAAATTTACTGATGGGTAGTCTAGGCCATGCAATTTTAGATGAGGAGTTATTAATTTTGATAGTTTGTCAGATCCCATAGGTACACTATTACCTCTTGATATAACGATATGATCCAATGTGGATAGTATTCACTTGGTGGACAAGGCTTCATAGAATTAATGATCTTAACCTTGATAAATTATTCATTCATTCTCTTGTCTCTTTTGATATATCATCATATATAAGTCCGAATTGCTATTTAGTTCCTATTTGTCCTAAGAATTATTATTTTTATATAATTTTGATTATGTTATCCATATACGAACCTCGAGTTAGTTTTGATTCAAAATTTTCCTCAATGGTTTGAATACATATGAAATAGATACTAGAATGTGTATTTCTTTTGTCTTCAGTTATTTCCTCCATGTTCAATCTTTTATTTAAGGGTTGTGACTGATAGGACAAATACTTACCCTTTATTAAATAGTCAACTTGTTTGAATCTCTAGAAGCTCATAAATTTTTACAGATATAGTTAAAGAAATGTAGTTAATCATAATGGCAGGACAGCAGCGCACTGTCACCATTTATGTGAATTATGGAGACTATGGATTTACTGCAGCCAGCAGCGCACTGGCGAGGCATGACCCTAGAGTTAAATTACTTTAAGAAAAATAGGTTATAGAATATTACTAAAAACTATGGCTAGTGGTCGTCTTTTGATCGTAGTTACCCTTGAGTCAATATTGGATAGAGTTAAGAAATGTTCGATTTGTATCATATTGAGTTACGAAACCAAGGGTTTACCACAGCCAGATTATAAGGACGAGGCATAATCCTCGGTGAAATGACTTCAGACATGATACAAGTTAGATACTATAGAGGATAGGAAAATGTCCTGTGTGTCCCATAAGATCCAAACACATACTAGTGAAAGCTCTGTAAGTTGGGTAGCATGTCTCCCAACCTAGCATTTCGTGGTCCTTGTGACCTATTACGAGGTAATTGACTGACACTAATAGGTTTACCTAGAATATAAAATTTAGAGGTCCATAACCCATTAGTCGACCAAGGCCTTATGGATAAGAGATGGTAGGAAGACTGTATAAGCAAGAACACCAGGTGAGGTTTGATTCTCACAAAACTCGAACTACTTGTGCCTCCTTTCACAAATCTTGTATACTTGTATTTGACTATCTTGACCAAATTGCTATTATAGCCTAGTTTTACAAGCTTACTCTTTTTATTGAGCTTGATTCATGAAATATGTTATTGGGGACGCCCACTAACATATTATCTAATCAGAATCGATGTTACAGTCTAATCAACCTAGTGCTCTCGGTTCGCCCTTTTCTCTGATTAATCTACGTGTATTGAGACGTAGATGTCTCTAGGATCTTATCCTCGACTGCATTGACAATTCCTCTTGAATTATACATTCGCCTTTGAATCACGTAATTGTATTCAGTGACATCTTTCTTGAACTCTTTATTATTTTTTGTGACCCGCCACCCTAGAGTAAGGGCACGAGACGTGGGTACGTCCAGCCTACGCCGCAGTGTCGGCGGTAGAACGCTGTCCTAGGTACAACATCTAACAGTTGAAGGTAATAATAGTTATACTCCCCGAATGGGGGTGACATAACAGAAATAACTCAATCACAGCTAAGGTAGAACAGGAAAGATAGAAAGATAATAGATGATAATATCCAGGAAAGAAATATCACAGAGATACAATTCCAGAATTCTAAGTGTCTAAAAATAAATACATAACTCAGAATGTCTCAAAATCTAATACAGTGATCCAGAAAAGAAACAATCCTAAACTAATGGAGTGTCGTCTATGCTAATGGATCCTGCTGCTGGTCCAAGTCCAGGCATCATCTAGTGTGGCACCGTAGTAAGTAGGGCAGAATGCCTCAGCCTCGTCCTCTGTAATATTTTCAACAGGTCCAGTCAGGACAGGAGCGAGCACAGTACATCTCAACAATCATAGCAGGTCAGGATATATAATCATGCTAGAGAGTAAGATACAAGAAACTGAAGAATAATAGAAACAGGAAGGACTGTAAATAAATAGCTACAGTATATAGAGAACTAACAGTGTCTAGTGATTCAGAGCACAAGATGGTTATGTAAACGACACGATGTATACACGAGTAATCTACAGAGGTTGTACACGAGTAATCTACTGGATTGAATACATAACCACTTCTACTCTCCCGCCCCAATCAATACACAGGGATCTGGCTAAGTTATGTTATTGTACACGAAGGTCATATGAATACATGATTATACACGATTTCACACATTTCGTACACGAATGTCACAAATACAAGGAGTACACGATGTTCACGATAAAGTACACGAACACGAAATATCCGATGTATCCGCTAAGGGGATAACATCGTCCAACAAGATCCATATAGTACTAATCCGTGTTTCTAACGTGTCAGCATCATGTAAAGTAATCTAAAGCAGGAAATATACTCCTAATGCAGGATATGAAATGATCAGAGAATGTACTCACCTGTAACCGGTGAATCTGAGAGAATATATATTGTCCGAGGAGTGGTGTCTGTCTCATATAGAACAGTACAAGTCACTATGAGTCTACAATGATAATAAGATGCAATCAATGCATTCTACATGAATCTAGGTCAATCTAGACCAAAGTCAACTCTTGGTCAACTCTGGTCAACCCTAAAAGTCAAACTAGGTTAACCAAGCCAAACCTAAGTCAAACTAGTCTAATCTAGGTCTAGCAAGTTATTCTAGGTTCTAACAAGTCTAAATAGTCTATCTAGACTCCAACTAGGCATACCAAGCCTAACCATACCATATTCACATAACCACATGATATGACTATGTCTAATAGTCTATTAGGAAATACATCTATCCTATAGTCACTATACAAATCTCACCCATATCATATCATATCAAATAATATCCCATATTTATATATACATTACATTATGACATATGGTATCCCATACGCTATAACATAACATATCAGATAGTCATATATATACATTTTCACACATCATATATATATATATATGATATATATATATATATATATATAAATATATATAATATATATTATATATATATATATATATTATATATATATATATATATATATATATATATATATATATAACTAATATATATCGGTACAATACTATGATGATTAATATAGGTTACAAGTATATATAACAATGCATATATCTATGTATACATAGAAAGGGAGTGAGGGAACACATGAATGTACAAGTGTGTGTGTCATAGACTTAGGCATGTGTGTGTGTGTGAGATATCACAAGAGTGTGTGTAATGTTCAATATGAAAACTGGAAATAACAGGGGATGCAACCTGGAAACAGTGAGCAACTGTGGGTGTGTTCAGAAATCCAGAACAGTGTATACATTGTGCAAATGGATGTGTGTGTATAGAAGACAGTAAAGGAAGGAAAAGAATTCAGTTTACTAATCAAATAATACCTCCTTAAACTCAGTTTTATACATATGCAGTGAATCACACAGTCAAGGGAAAAACTGGAAATTAATTCTTAGTTCAACATCCCATATCATATTGACAGTTCATAAATAGAAACTGACATCCCAGGTTTTAGCAAGAGCAATGAACATTCAATAAATTTGTGAGGGGACTCAGGTTTTACACACATGAACTTTTAGTTTACAATGAAACTCAGTTATATGCCAAATCAAAAGAAGGAATCAATGAAACAATGTACATCTCAGTTAAGAAAGTAATCTCAGTTATTTAGGGGAAAAACAAACTCAAGTTTTCTAAAAAACTGGGAACATAAACCCAATCTCAGGTTTATACATAACAGTGAATCTCAGATTAATGATTGAACTTGAACACAGTTAAAACACATACCATATCAGGTTTAAAGATGGACAGTATTGAAATCAATGTACATGAAAAACTCAGTAGAATTATTTGAAACCACACATTATAAAACCATTCTCAACAGTTAAACACCAAGTTATGAAATGGGAAGACAAAATCTGGAAACTCAGGTTCAATTCATTCTCAGGTTTTCAAGAACACCAACTCAGATTTCAGGGAACAAAAAAAATCAGTGAGCAATTCCATATCAGGTTTACAGAAAATCAGTTAAATGACAGTTCATAAGAATAGGGAAAACTGAACTCTCAGGTTTTCCAATAAATTCGAAAACCAACCCAATTAACCAAAGTCTCAAACTCACAACCAAAATCCAATAATTGAATGCAAAAGCTTAGCTAATATGAAATGTAACATGTGGGGATTCACAATCAATTGAAAATCACAAACAAATAGGGAATTAAATGGTTTTTGATTAACTGGAACCTCACAGTGTCAAGAGTATCAGAATTAACAAAAACCTAAGTTCGAATCCATACACCTCATTGAAAACCCTAGATAATCATGTATCTAATGTAACAGAGACTTAATCATCAAGTTTATGATCTTAACTAATAATTAAAACATAATTAAAAAGCATTAATAAACACTGAAACTCCAAGAATACGATCAGCACACTGGAACGCACAGTGTACCACATGTGCAGGCACGAATCCGTGTCCGACACGACACGAGAGTTCCTGAAACTCTAGGGATCTCGTGTCAGTCGTGGAAACGACTCATCTGTCAAGTTTCGAGGGTTGAAAACATCGTGTGCACTGAGCAGTGCCACCCGAACAGTAGGGCAAGCTCCTTGTCCGCGCGCATGGGTGCACGACCGTGTGTCACGCGCTCGTGTCAACTCAACCTGACACGAAAACGTGCTCAGTGTCCAAGAAATGCATAAGCGAGGTGATAATGGATTTTTCTATTCAAACACAATTCACAAAATCGAACGAAATGCCCTTTGAGGCATTTCGTCGAATACTTACCTATACACGTGGATACGTGTCCGATACGGACACGAAATGGGTCCAAATTCTAGGCTTAGTCTATCCTACTGTTAGGTTAGGGTTAGGACATCCTAGAAATGAATTTAACAGAATTTAAATGAAATAGAAAGGATTATACCTATAGGTGAACAATGGGTTAAAATCCCCAAATGGAAAGAGTTTCACAAGCCACCAAACTCCCTCAAATTGTGTTCTTCCTAAAAATACTCATCAACAACAGCAAGAATACTAATATTAGGTCCTATTGCAATTTGTTTGGAGGAATTTGGAGTAAAAATGGAATTTCTAAGAATTTACAAAGATGGAGACTCACCTCTTCCAAATGGCAATGATTTCCTAAAGAGGCAAGCCCTAATTTCAAGGGGATATAAATAGGGGGGAACATACTATGGCTGGCCAGATTTTTAGGGTTAGGGTTTGGTTCAAGGGGTGTGGGCCTATGGGCCATTAAGCCTTTAAGTCATAAAATGACTTGTGATTTCACAAGCCATCCTTAATCAATCTAAATCCTATTTTTCCCCAAATTAAATCCAATGAGTTAATCCTCACTAACTTAAGTCAACCTAGGTTTTATATCCTAATCACTTAGTCAAGACCTAGGTTAGCCACTAGGTTAGTCTCCAAGGTCAACATAAGTCAAAGTCCACTAGAACACCAAAATCAATTATACTAAAATCATTTAAAAATCACATTAATTATAAATAATAATAATAATAATCCCAAATAAATTCCAAAATTTTGAAAATGACCAAAATACCCTCAAGCTAGAAAAGTGGTAGTGACATTTTGTCTTTCTCCGATTTGGAAAGACGAAAGCTCGTAATTGGTAGAGAGATACTGAGTATCCCCCATAGCTATAATAGTTGTATACACAAGTGTAGTTACCATCGGCCAGCCATGTGACTAGAAACTTGCCTTGAGTTACTCGTTCTCCTCTCGACCCCCAAACTGTTATTGGGACCTTCTAGCCATCTGAATTTGAGAATGATAAGAGTTTTACCATTAGTCAAAATGCCAACCTAGGAGACTATCTCTTCTCAAGAAACCAATTCTTGTGAGTCTCTAATTAATTGCTTGAAGCTTGCTTTAACGAGCAACCCTTAAGCCTTGATCCAACCTTTCCTCGACCAAAGCCCACAGTTTAGACATGAGATGAATAGACAAAGGTAAGGATAATCATTTACCATGACTATGGTAGACACCCATCCCGAGATTGGTTTTCAATAAATATTATCCTAGTTATGTAAATTTTATTATTAAGGCCTAACTAGTATTGGAACACCACAGTCACTAGCTTAGCCAATACCATAGCTTAAATACCCTGTCATATTATGATCTACCAGTTGTCAACAGCAATACATGATTACTATAGCCCACACCACTAGAACCCTTGTGACAATAGTCTGGCAGGCTTGACACAAATAGAAGTTCACGACTCAGTTGTTAGAAATCTCTTCATATGATGTGCCTTAGAGTTGGTTACCCCGTCGATAACTCCTGTATACTATGGACGAGTAGACTGTAAGCCTTCTAAAATTTTAGGAAATACGAGGATTATCGATTGATTAAAATAATTTCCATTAGGATGATAATTAGTGCCCCATGGACTCCCACTTTCCATTTAGATCATTTTGTGTCCCCGGCCGTGTCATTAATATTCGAAGCACGAGACCAGTTGTTACCTTCCAACAAATTTTATATGCAAGATCTAGACGAGTTCACCTTCATCTAGGTATATCATGTCGCACTCAAACCCTCCCCCTTGTACTCCATTTTTGTGGTACGACTTTCAGGTCAAAAGGACTAGCTATAACCCTTACCATAACACCGATATACTTTCCGACTACAATTAGAGACTCAACCTCGACTCAATTCCTTCGACCCAATATATGTTTATGATTTACTCGAAGCCCACTACGCACATGCCACTAGTGCGCCACCCAATTGAGGCATCATGTGCTACTTAAACACAAAAGTCACTGAAGGCGCATTTTTTGGGCCTTAGGGACCTAGCTAACCAAACTGACTGACAACTGGCTCAACCACTTGGGTGAAAACCTATTTGTGAGGACCCTAATTTTTGGAAATTATTTTTTATTTATTTTATAGTATTTTTATTTATTAGGTTATATTGTATATTTAATTAGGATTATATATATAATTTTTTATGTCTTTGATTTTTGGAGCACAAGACATGCCCATCTCTCGAAACGTCCTTCATGAGTTTTGTAGTAGACAGAATGACCTTCAATTCGATATAGCATGTCCCATCCAAACTTGTCCACTAGTATTCCTTTGACTTCACACAACTTTGGATCAATTTAGGCCATTTGATTATTTGCCATAATTCTATATCTAACTTCCAACGGGAGTTTGGGAGTCGACATTGATCAAAACCGTTTGATCCAATATATAGTTTTGACCTATTTTGAGCCTATGAAATACATGCCAAGGGTAAGCCCTCAATCGAGTCTCCATGTGCTATTTAATTGCGAATGTCACAAGAGACTTATTGGTTGACTCTTAGAATTCGATTAAATTGGAAAATATATTTGGATCCTAACCTAGCCAACCCCACCTGGTAGGTCCATGTTAGGTTGCCATAATTTAGTAGGATTATTTTGAATTTATTTTAGTCCAAAGAGATTTAAATAAAATTTTGTATATATATGATTATATTTATAATAGCCTAATACTATATATATATATATATATATATATATATATATATATATATATATATATATATATATATATATATATATATATATATATATAGGGCCCTAGGGCCCTAGTCATGGTTAAGTTTTGAGATGCATATCGACTAGGAATTTTAGCACGGATAGTGTAGTCGTGTACTCTGACTAGTGTATTAGTCATGCTAGGGGAGGTCTGGCCATATTGATGTCCGAACTAGGAAAACCAGGCCAAGTTGTGAAATGATTCATTTAAATAATTTAATTAGTTATTATTTAATATATTAATTTTTAGATGACCCGGTTGTACCCAATCAGCCTGAACGGGACCCAAACCAATTCCAAGCCCATGTAGGCATGTGGCGTGACTTAAAATGGCCGTATAGGCATATTTTATGTATGTACGAATATTTCCTAAATTATTTTAGAACGGGAAGTATATTTTTCTAATTATTTAATTATTGTACAAAAAAATTTGTATTTTATTATTAAATAGGTGTTTGACAATAAATTGTACAATTTTCTGGACCCAAATAAGGGGTGTACTATAAGTTCACTAAAAATAACCACTGGATGATTTTTATTATTTTATTATTATTAAAGTGATTTTTTGATTAATTAATCATCATTATTATTATTAGATATTATTATTTAATTTTCTTGCCAATTGAGTTGTTATACATATGTAAATATATTTAAATAAATTAAATATATGGATAGATAATATTGGAATTTGTTTTTAAATTTTATTGTGTATAATTAGATATATTCATATCTATATCTGTATATATATAAAGATATATATGTATAATAGAGATAAAGATAAATAGAAAAAAAAAAATTTAACCCCGACCTCCTCCTCTGTAAAACCGACCCATGTTATACTATATATATAGATATAGAGAGAGCGAAAGCGAGAGGGAAGGAGAGAACAAACCCACCCCAAACCCTAAACCAACACCCTATCCCCGAACCTCCACCTCGTCGCCCAGCCCCTGGCGAGTCTCCCCAGCCCTGGCACCGTCGAGCGCGGCAGCAGGCTGGCCACGGTAGCGCCGGCATGCGCGCACAGGCACGAACAGCCACAGCAGCAGCAGGGTGATTTTGCCGCGAGAATTTTTCGCGCAAGATTGATCGTTCGACGAGCCGTTTCCTCCGGTATATACCTAATATAACCCTCTTCATACCCTTTTATATAGAATTTCATATGCATACTTAGATCGCTCAGAAATTTGACGCAAACATCGTCGAAAAACTGACTGGAAACAGGGCATTTAGACTGTCTCAAACCCCGAGTTTGAAGGGAGTTTTGGAACCAAACTTTATCATTTCTAAAAATCTAAATGAATAGACCTGTAAACAACTATACGAGATCGAACTCCTTCTTGTAGAATTATTTTTGACCACTTATTCAGAAAGTTATTTGGTTTTGAAAAATCAAGAAAAACTGATTTCAAAAACTAAAAATTTAGAAAAAAAAATCGATACGACGTACGTCCCGCCAAACCGGACAACGTGGTCGTGAACCGTAAGCATCGAAAGGTGCATAACGACTTCGCGGACGTGTGGACTTTGACGGAATTTAAATTAGTTGCGTGTACGCGACGAATGTGATGCGTATCCGTCAAAATTTCTTGTATCGGCCTCTGTACAAATTTCTCTATTATTTTGTACACGTTCGTCAAATCTAGACAAAACTTGCGGCAACAGGACCGTATCGTTTTTCTGGTCCTGTATACCAGGTTTGGTCCGAATCTGAGACAGTTGACCGGATTGCCGTTTTATGGGCCCCACGATCCAACTCAACGGGCAAATTTGTGTACGGTCCACCGAAATCCAAGTTTGGATATACAGTTGGGTTCGTATCAGCAAAACAAATTTGTAGACATGTAGTTTGACGACTTTAGAGACCGTTGACTCTGGCACATTTTTCGGTGCAAAGCGGGTCCAACGGCGGACACCGTTTTAATCCAAAATTATTATTTTACCCTTGTGTCCAGAATTGGACTTAAGGACAGGCTTTTCTAGCTATTCCACTACTAAAATAACCCAGATTAGCGACGTCAGGAGACGTCGCTAAATACAGAAAATACGTCGCTAAAAATGATTTGCGACGTATTTAGCGACGACAAACTTACGTCGCTTATAGGCAAGTCGCAGATGATACTTTCGTCGCCGAACGTCGCTATTTGCGACGCGGCGTCCATTGTCGCTAGACGTCGCCAAATGAGCGACAGAGAGCGACATATCAGTACGTCGCCAACATTGCGACGTAAAGCGACCACTAGCGACGCTTCAAAAGTTTATAAATGATGACGAGGCATGGCATCCACGTGGCCACGTGGGCAACGTAGCGACGTATATTAGCGACGTCGAGCGACGTAACGTCGCTAGTTAGCGACGTATAGCGACGTCTATTTGCCGTCGCAGTACGTCGCTATACGTCGCTAATGTGAAAAAAAATTTTAAAAAATATAATTGATATTTTTGTTATGCTGTGTTTCTGTGTTTACAGTGTGTGTGAAGTGCAGTGTTCGAACCATCGACAGTTTCGCTTACCGATCTATGTTTTATCTTGGATAGAAAGAGCAACAGTTCAGGGTGCACTTCTCAGAGCTTCCTCTTCACGTCCTTCACCTTCTCGGGAACCTCTACGACGTCCGAGAAAGTGAAGGACGTGAAAATGAAGCTCTCAGAAGTGCACCCTGAACTGTTGCTATTTCTATCCAAGATAAAACATACAACAGTAATCGAAACTGTCGATGGTTCCGAACGCTGCATTTCACATTCACTGTAAATACAGACACACATCATAACAAAAATACACAATATATTTTTTTAAAATTTCGGCAGCACCTCCTTTGTATATCAGATCATCGCTTATAACCCAGCGTAGGTATATTTGTCATCCCGTCGCAGATATCACAAAGTAAATATCACAATAAAAATAGGAGGCAGTACAAAGTAAATATCACAGACACACATCCTCACAAACATCCAATAGAGTCAAATAAAAATAAAAGATGATAAAAAGTCTCCCACCAAGTGTATAAACAACAATGTATGAATAAACAATTTGCCCATAGGGCCAATACATACAAGTCATAAAAAAAACCAATAAAATTACTACGGACCCCTGCCGCGCAACTGGGATAGAATGTAGTCATACTGCTCCTGGGTGAGCTGTACCGTAGGGGCAGTAGGAGGCAGTACAATGTCTGGAGTTGGCGCCGGAGGCAGTACAGTATCTGGAGTCGGTGCCGTCGATGGACCGGGAGGACGTACCTGCTCCAGCTCTCGCAGTCGCTCACCATGCGCAGCAAGGGTACTCACCACCTTCTCAGTATACTGAGCGAGTGAGGCAGATATGCTCCTCTGCGATCCCTCCAGCTCGACCTGTCTACGCTCTGTGCGCTGCGTAGACTCGGTGAGCGTCTGCAAGTTGGCAGCTGCAGCCTGATGCAGACTCATCAGCTCCTGTATACTGCGTTCGACCGCATCAAATCGTTCGGTGACGATCGGAGGGTCGGATCGTCGCTCGACCGCATCAGAAATCTGCTGCTGCAACTCGTGACACAGCTCCTCGATCTGACGACGAACATCCTCAGCTCGTGACGACGCCTGCGTAGCCGGAGACTGCGTACTGACAGAGGGGGCCCGAGATGACTCCGAAGCCAAATACGCGCCGTAGGATCCCGTACCATAGTACGTACCCTTCTGAAGACCGCCAACGGCGGTCATCCAGAGCTCGTCCGGTGATGGCTCTGCAGACGGCTGGGAGGAAGTACCAGCCCCTCCCTTTGCTTGCGTACTAGCAGCAGCAGCAGCATCAGCCGCCTCCTTCTGTAGCCGAACAAACTCGGCCTAGAACATGTTTGCTAACGTGTAAGTGTTTACTAAAGTCTATATTGATATCTATTTTCCTATTTTCTAAATTATAGTCAGTTAATATAAAGAATAGAACGTACATATGCCTGCGTCGCCCTCTCATCAATGAAGTCCCCAGCCCTCCGATGGGTGACCAGGAAGACGGTCACCATGTTCGGGTCCTCACCCTTCTTTACCTGTTAAAATATATTATCTATTATTAGTATTAAACATTATATCGAACTATATATAAATTAATGTCCGTCATAGGAACGTACTAGACGACAAAAATGCTCCGTCATCAGAATGGAGCCACCACACCACTTACCGGCGCTCGACCGCGCCACCTTGGCCTTCTCAGACCGCTCCTGGTACTTGGGCTCGCTGAATCTAGCCTTCAACGCAGTCCACTGCTCTGGCGTAATCCAACCCTGGATCGGCTGTCCGGAGCGATCACGACACTTCTGGTCGTCGATCGCATCACGGATGAGCTTGGCTATGACGGCAGAAAATTGGCCCTCGATCCTCGCCGCCCGGTGTGGTGGATAGAAATAGGTCCTCTATAAGAAGTAAAATACAAAAGTTGTATAATATACACAAATGATTATTAAAATTTAAAAATAAACAAATTTTTTACCATGAAGTGGGCGAACCAAAAGGCCTTCCTATCTGCGGGAGCATCTGAGTAGTTGAGCCAAGGCCTACCATAGTTCTGCCTCACAAATGTCCCCAGCTGTCTCTGTACTGCAGAAGGCCGATATCTATACAATAATAATTTTTTATGAATATATATGTACATATAATCATTTGAGAAATATATAATAATTAATTAACTTACTTCATAGGCCCGTCCGTCCAAATCTCCATACGCGTCTCGCCCGGGGGAACGCATGGAGGGTCGCTCTCACCTCCTGCCTGGGCAGGATCAGTCTGATCGTCGTCCTCCATATGATCGGCGTGGGCTCCCTCCATAGAGCCGTCGACAGTAGGAATGCTGGACGGGGGATCAGGGATGCTGGACGCGAGATCAGGAAGGCTGGACGACGAGGGAGGAGTTGCCAACCTGCTAGAACTGCCCTGTCCCGGTAATGGACCGGGAACAGAACGTTACACTGGCGTACTCGGAGATGAGGATGAGGGTACGGAACTGCCCTCTCCATCCTCAGCCCGAGGCTGACGGGGCTGCCTAATATATAATCCTCCGCGTCGTCCAGATGGTCTAGTCATACCTGACAATAAAACATATGACAATAAAACAAAAAAAATATTTATATGATAGACATCACAGATTTTTTGAAAAATATCATAGTTAAAAAGTGTCACTGAAGTGTCAATAAAAGTGTCAATAAAGTGTCACTGAAGTGTCACAGATTTATATGATAGAAGTGTTACTAAAGTGTCAAATATGATGATAAAACAAACGTACAGATTTAATCCTCTTCTGAAAATTCATCTAGTTCGTTTAGCTCATCTACTTCTTCTTCTTCTTCTTCTTCTTTTTCTTCTTTCTCCTCTACATCTTCACTTTTATCTGCATCTTCCTCTTCAGATAATTCTACTTCTTCTACACAATAAGATGTGTAATAGGGAACTTCCGTCGTGTCCACTTCTATAATATTTGTTACAAGAGGTAGTTCATCCTGTTGATAAGCTATATCGTCAACCTCAAAGGTATTTCTAGCTTTGGTCTTGCATACTGCCCACCAGTCCGACCTTGTTGTTCTCCGTTTAGGATAACTTGTGAAGTACACGAGCTGAGCCTGACTTGATAGGACAAATGGTTCATAGGCTTGATATCGACGCCGATAGTTTATATCAACAAGACCGTGCTTGTCTACTTTCCAACCTTGACCTTCAATCGGATCGAACCAATCACACCTGAATAACACAATCTTAGCAGGCTCTATTCTATAACTATATGTCAGCTCCACGATCTCCCGTAACACGCCATGGAAATCGTTGCCCGCATCAACATCTTTGTAGTTCGAAGATCTGATACACAAACAACTATTTTTGGTGGAATCGAGATCCACAAAGTTGTCTCTGATCGGGCAAGTTGTTGACTTGAACCTAAACCCATTAACACAGTAGCTTGGCCATATTTTTGCAGCATAAATTGGTCCCTTGGCTAGCGTTCTAATAGACTCATTCTCAAGTCTTGCGTATGGACGATCGACCGAAATACCACGAAAGAAGCAATTAAGCTCATTCTCAATCAAGTGCATATACAAAAAGGTAATTACAGAGTTCTCAAGTCTTACATATGCACTCAACCAAGATGGAAAATAATGCCTCATTTCTTGTTCTAGTTCTTCTTCTGTTATGTGTGGCCTACCCGACCTCACATCATCATTAAATATGCTGAAAACAACATCGTTCAATTAATATAATAGTTTAATAATTAACACTATTAAAATAATATAGACGTATTAATTACTTACCCCTACAGTTTCTCTACTTCTTCCTCGTCGCAGTTGAGTAATACATACACCTGAGCAGCCCTTAGCTCATCATCGTTCAGATATCTCTTTTTCATCTTACCCGATGGCTTTCCTGGAGCATTGAATACCTTCAGTATTATATCATTACTTTCATGATCTTCCTCGTCGTTTCTGGAAGCTCTCGTTCTATTAGTTGCAACATGAGGCTTGAAATACATCGAACAAAAGTTTGTAATCTCCTCGAGAACATAGGCTTCACAAATAGAACCCTCGACCCGTGCCTTATTTTTTACCTTTCTTTTTAGGTGATTCAAATGTCGCTCGAACGGGTACATCCATCGATATTCGACGGGTCCACCAACACGTGCCTCATAGGATAGATGAATCGGCAAATGCTCCATAGAGTCGAAGAATCCAGGAGGAAACACCCTCTCTAGCTTGCATAGTATTACCGCAATGTCCTTCTCTTGCTTTTCTAGATGATCAACGAGCAATTTCTTAGAACAAAGATCCCTGAAGAATATGCTAAGCTCCGTCAATGGATCCCAAACTGCCTGCGGTAAGAATTCCTGAAATGCAATCGGAATTAACCTCTCCATGAATATGTGACAATCGTGGCTCTTCATACCCGTCAATTTGTTTTCCTTCGGATCGACAAATCTTCTCAGATTTGACACATATCCGTCTAGAAATTTTAGGCCCTGGATCCACCGACAAAGTCTCACTTTATCCTCCTTGTCCAGCGAGAAAATTGACTTCGGCAGGAACTGTTTTCCATTCTGCTGTATCAAATGCAACGCAGGGCATTTGCATATTTCTTCTAAGTCCAACCTGGCCTTGGGATTGTCTTTCGTTTTTTCCTTTACGTCCATCACAGTATTAATTATGTTATCAAACACATTCTTCTTAATATGCATGACATCAAGATTATGTCTGATCAGATTGGTACTCCAGTATGGCAGATCCCAGAATATGCTCCTCTTTGTCCAGTTATGAACTCTACCAAATCCATCACACTTGTACCCAGTTGTAGGATCTTCTATAGCACTTAGAAAATCTTTAACCTCCTCCCATATCGTGGCTCCGTACCACCTTGGCGGTGGATCACCCTTCTCTACAACGCCGGCACGGAAAGCATTCATGTTCCTTCTGAACGGATGATCTTTTGGCAGAAATTGCCGATGACAATCAAAGAAGCACGGTTTTCTGCCGTGTTTCGAGCGGAAAGCCTTACTACGGTCCATGCAATACGGACATGAGAGACGGCCATGAGTGCTCCATCCAGATAACATTCCATAGGCCGGAAAGTCGTTGATGGTCCACATAAGGGTTGCCTTCATCTGAAAATTCTGCTTCCTGGAAACATCGTACGTGTTAGCGCCTACTTTCCATAACTGATTCAACTCATCTATCAAAGGCTGTAAGTACACGTCAATGTTCCTCTTGGGATTGTTCGGACCAGGAATTATAACGGTTAGAAACATGTACTGAGTCTTCATGCACATCCAAGGTGGTAGGTTATACGGAGTGACAATCACAGGCCAGCACGAATACTGGGATCCCGAAAGACCAAAAGGAGTAAAACCGTCAGAAGATAGTCCCAACCTGACATTTCGCGGATCTGAAGCAAAATCTGGATATACTCGATCAAAGTGCTTCCACGTTTCTCTATCGGATGGGTGATCCAACCCTCCTTCAATCTGTTCTCGCATGTGCCAACTCATATTTTTGGCCGTCTCTTTCACCATAAATAATCTTTGCAACCGCGGCGTTAAAGGCAAGTAGTGCATTGAATCGGTCGGTCTTCTTGTACCGGTAGACCTTGCTGTACTAGTTGTCTTATAGCGATCAGCACCACAAAATCTGTACACATCTGCGTCCTTGTCGTCTTTGTAGTACAGCATGCACCCATTGCGACAGGAATCGATTTTCTCGTATCCCATCCAGAGCGATCTTACCATCCTCTTAGACCGGTAGAAGTCTTTAGGCAACTTAGCACCCGCCAGCAAGATGTCTATAATCAACTCCAACACTCGATTGTAGCATTCTTGCGACATGTTAAAATCTGACTTAATGCTCAACAGTCTTGTAACCACCTCCAACGGTGAATGATCCTTACAACCAGGATACAATGGAGTCCTTGCATTCTCCAACAACTCCATGAACTGTACAGTATCGGCGTTCGGTGCCTCCTCTGGTGCATCATGAACGAAACTAGGCCCCGCAGCGTCGAAAACCATGTTCACGCACCCGTCGTCGTATGCATGATTATCTGAAACAAAATTAGGTCCCGCATGCATATACGGCTCAACATAAGGCTCCGGCTCTGATGCTAAAGACACAAGTTCTTCGTGTGCGGTCCACTGATAGTAATTAGGCGTGAAACCCCTCGAGTACAAATGATATGTCACTTCCACTTCTGGATAATATTTTACGTTATGACATTTCACACACGAACACTTAATTTTGGTGCCATCCATGTACTGAGGGAACGCCTTAGCAAACTGCAGGAACTGCTCTACTCCCGCTATGTATTCATCCCGCACACCACACATATCATCAGGACGACGATTGTACGTCCATGAACGATTCTGCAAGTAGTAATTCATATCCATTTGGAAATATTCTGCAAAGATGGACACACATTATCCAACAGGCACAAATTCGTATATTATGTCTTATTATGGGACACACATTAGTAGCGGACAGTTACTAATAACAATGATATACAATCTAGGTCAAACTAGGTTGTACTAAGTCAAACAAGGTCAAGCTAAGTCAAACAAAGTCAAACAAAGTCAAACAAGGTCAAACTAGGTCAAACTAGGTCAAACTAGGTTGTACTAAGTCAAACAAGGTCAAGCTAAGTCAAACAAGGTCAAACTAGGTCAAATAGTCAACCTTGGTCAAACAAGGTCAAATATAAGTCAAATATCCTATTTCTAGTCATGACCTACCAAGGTACCCTTTACCTTATCGATATTGGTATCCCAATACTAGCTAGCACACACCATTCAAGGCTATACAAGCCTAACCTATAATTCAAGTACCAATAATGACCAGAGTCAACTCAAGCTATCTCATACACATAAGTAATATCTGGGTGTCATTTGTTTAGTCTTAAAAAAACACAATCAACTAAAATTAGTACCAAGTAATGAGCAATAGTGAGTTACCAAAGCAAACTGAAACTAAAACTAGTATCTGGGTGTCATTTAAACAACTAAAACTAGTATCTGGGTGTCATTTAACAAATATGAAGACAACAAAGTTAAACAAGGTCAAGCTAAGTCAAACAAAGTCAAACAAGGTCAAACTAGGTCAAGGGTTGACCTATAGTTGACTTTGTCAACTCTTAGTCCAATCTAGGTCAGATGTTTACTCTACTTTGACTTTCAGTAAAAATAGTCAACCTTGGGGGTGACTACTATTTCATATAATTTTAAAGCATCGGCCGATACCGATCCGATACGGCCGATACCGATCCGATACGGCCGATACCGATACGGTTTGGCATTTTCCGATCCGATACCGACCGATACCAAATATTGACCGATACCGACATTGGGGGTCTTTGTTCCGATCAATTCAAGTACCAATAATGACCAAAGTCAACTCAAGCTATCTCATACACACAAGTAATATCTATATAGATATAGATATAATATATATATATGCATGTATATACTATATGCCTATATTACAAGACAAGGCAACTTTCATGCATTCATATATTTAGACACTCTAACATAGGCTATATGCCTATATCATATATGAGTTACATGATATAGTTATGTATATATGTATACAATACCATCTATCAAACATATATATATATATAGAGAGAGAAGTAGAGAGTGGGTGGTGTGTGTACATGCACATGTGAATGGGGGGTGAGTGTGTTGACTGTTACATGTAACAGTCACATATACGTGTATATGAGGGAGGCTAACATGCTTGTATTAGGCTATATGCGTGTGTGTACCTAGGCAAGAGTGAGTGAGTGAGTGAGTGATATGAACTATAGGTCAGTCCAATATGGATAGTATGGGGATTTACTGTGTTCAGTCAAATAGGAAAGGAAAAGAAAGGAAATCAGTTCATTTCACACAACATTACATACTCCTAAAACATATTTCAGACCCATTCACCTCAAACCCAAATCGAGAACCAAAACTCTAACCAAATCACCCCAAACTTGAAACTCAGTCAGCACACATATAGATACACTACACTAGGGTTTTAAACATCTAAATTAAAGCATTAAACTAGGTTAAAATGGTTGTCAAAACTGGGTTTTCAAAATTAGAAAATATAATAAATTAACAAGATATCAGTCAACATAGGGTATTTAGAAATTGATATATAAAAACATGTTAAAATGGAAAATAAATGGTTGGTAAAGGATCTAGGCTATGTGTACGTGTCCAACATAGTGTCTCGTGTCCACCACAACATGACACAGTGTGTCCAGTGTGTGTGTGTGTGTCCATCTGTGTGTGTGTCCGTGTGATCCGTGTGTGTGTGTGTCTCTGTGTGTGTGTGCGTGTGTGTCCGTGTGTGTGCGTGTGTGTGTGTGTGTCTCTGTGTGTGTGTGCGTGTGTGTCCGTGTGTGTGTGTGTCCGTGTGTGTGTATGTGTGTGTGTCTGTGTGTGTGTGCGTGTGTGTCCGTGTGTGTGTGTGTGTCCGTGGGAGAGGAGGAGGAGGAGGAGGAGGAGGAGGAGGAGGAGTTAGGTTAGGGTTTACCTGAGCTCGAGGAGGAGGAGCTCGACGGGGGGGTACGGGTCGCCGGAGAGGGAGGGAGTCGCCGGGGGAGGAGGGAGTCGCCGGGGGGGGGAAGGGGTCGCCGAAGGAATCGTTGGAGGGGGGGAAGGAGTAGTGGGAAAAATTGGAAATTTTGAGTGAGTGGGAAAAACGAAACGTTGTGCCCTAAGTAAAAATATTAGCGACGTCACATGAGGACGTTGCTAAACGTCGTAAACTGGCGACATATTTTAATAATCCAGCAATGTAACGTCGCTATTCAGCGACGTAATTTTATACCTGTCGCTGAACGTCGCTATTCAGCGACGTTTTGTGATGTTTATATAAAGGAGTCGCTGACTTCCATATATAGCGACGTAATTTTACGCCGTCGCTAAATTAGGTCGCTAATAGATCATATTTTAGTAGTGTTCTGCTAATTCTGGGACTGTTGGAAATGTCTATTTCAGCATCCGAGGACATTTACAGGTGTTCAACTTTCGCAGACATTTGATCTGACAGGTTATTTAGACGTGGTTGAGTCTACACGAGACAAGTACACCTTGCCAAACTTTACAGTACTTACATGCTTTTCTATTTCCATTTCTTCTTGCTTGGTTACATATTCCTCTTATTTCATGTTATGGTTACCTTCTAGTTTCACGTGCACGTAGATTTTACTTTTTTTTTTCTTTACTACTTGTTCTATCATTCCTATCCTGTTCATGTCTAGTGATAGTATTGATATGCATGTGTCATGTTTTTCCTGACCTGTTTGACCTGTACTTGACTTGGACATGACTAGATAGGCTTAACATTCTAGTACCTTAGGAGAGAATGTTTTATTAGCCGTGGCTATCCTTTATTGTTAGTGCCTCCCCGGGCTACGATAGAGAACCTGTTATAGGACGGTTAGTATCTCCCCGGGCTATGATAGAGAACCTGTTATAGGACTGTTAGTGCCTCCCCGGACTACGATTTTAGCCACGATTAATATTATATTTTCATGACATGTCACCATCTGTAGAGTTTTCTTACATG
>JANAVB010035017.1:9210855-9215855 GCA_029216955.1 Iris pallida
AGTCCTCTGAGGACCTGGTGATCTCTCTAGGTTATAGCCAAGCTGGTAGAATCGATGGATGGTTATGCTTTACGTCTACAGGATTCAGGTATCGTTTATGCATGATTTTATTTTATTATTCTCTCGTGCTGCATATTTTTATCTTGATATATTCTACTTATTAGCCTAGTTTAATAGACTCATGTTTTCTTTTGATTCTATTCGGACATGTATGCTAGTGGGCTGCAGACCACGAACCATATTGTTCATTCTTGATATTTTATTATTTATTGTGGATTGAGATTAGTTTTGACTTACCATTATTAGACCTAATGCCATAGTCTATACAGCTTATACGTACTCGAGCTAGGCTGGAGTCCTCTCGATACGTAGCTGGCATGTATATGTATCCTAGTTCTATACGTATTTTGGGGCTGGAGCGTTACACTATTCTAGGTTATCCTAACCTAGTAGAAATAGTTTTATCATTAGGACCTTGTCCAGTCAATATAGATTGAAATCCAAGGTTCATCCAACCAACGATTGATATCCAATCAGGGAACCTATTAAGACCCAGTAAAATCCATCCATACATACCACTATATTTGGACTATAAAACTGAACTATTTGAAATAGTCCCTATACCTATTATGTAGTCTCTCCCTGTTAGAATGTGAAGTCATTCGTAACCATTATTCCATCTACCTGAAAGTCGCGATACGACCTTGGATTACATTTTATCCCTTGCTCGTGTGTTTAAATAACCACGAAAAAGATCACAATCTTGATTTCTCAAATTTTGTTCTATTATGGAACCTTGTTTAGATTAATTTTGAGAACGGAACTTCTGTATTGCACGGATTGCAAGCCCCTCTAAGAAACGAAGGGTTCTTTGATTTAGCAAGTGACTGGACTAGAGTAGCCCACTCTAGCAAATAAGTCAATGGTTCATAGACTTTCTTTCTATCAGCATCATTGGATACTCTCTACCGCTCTTGAAACTTCATGCTTATTAGAATTTACCAATATTTCTTAGCTACTTGTGTAAATTTGTTGCTTGTTAAATTTTAGATTGCCTGATAGATAGGAGAGGATTATAGATGCCATATACAGTAGATATCTATTGGTAGCAATTTTAGCAATTAGATGGAAGGTTATAAAGTTTTAGGGACATACCTTTGAGGGAGTAGTGTGACCAAAGGTGGGTAGAAGTCCTCGGGATTTCGTAGTTACAAAATGGCTAGGAGGAGGATATAAACTATTTTTAAGGAATTAAAATTTAAGGAGATTAAGGCAATAGTAGATTTTTTTTTGAATTTAAGGAATAGTTATGAATTAGAACTACGAGTACGAAATTATTTTTAAGGTGGGTAGATTTGTAACTCCTCTTCCCGAAATTTTGATAATATATTATTTATTTATTTATTTGAATTAAATAGTGATTTTTAGAATTTTTATAAATAATTTCTTAGTTAATTATTACGGTAGATGACTTTAGCCATGGTGGAGTTTGGAGTACATGGTGACTAGAAATCGTGGCACGGATAGTGCAATGGCGTACTTTGACTAGTATATTAGCCCTGGTAGAGAAGGCTGAGCCATAGTGATGTCCTAACTAGAAAAACCAGGCCAAGTTACGACTTAACCCTTACCGAAGATTTATTTATTAATTATATTATTGAGTTTTAGGGAACCCGGTTGTACCGAACTAGTCCCGATTGGACCCAAAACAAGCCCAAGCCTATGTAGTCATGCGGTACGTTCAATGACATTCGTGTTGATGTATTTTGGTATGATTGTGTTGTATTCCGTTTTAATGATCTAACGAATATTTTCTAAGCATTTGTTAATTAAATATTATAAATATTATTATTAGTTGATATTCGGTGATAATTATATAAAAATAGGTCCTTATACATTTTTAGGATTATTAGACTGTACATAATGGTATATACACCATTATTGGTTTATTGAATTTCGTTATTATTACTATTATTATTATTATTATCATTATTATTATTATTATTATTATTATTATCATTATTATTATTATTATTATTATTATTATCAATGTTATTGAGGTTATTATTATATAATATTATTTTATTATTATTGGTTATAATATATATATATATATATATATATATATATATATATATATATATATATATATATATATATTCATATTTATATAAATAGGCCCTACACTAGGAATAGATAATATTGAGGTGTTATTTAGATTTTTTGGAAATTATTATTATTATTATTATTATTATTATATATAATAAAGAAAAAAAGAAAAAAAAAGAAAAAGAAAAAGAAAAAGAAAAAGAAAAAGAAAAAGAAAAAGAAAAAGAAAAAAAGAAAAAAAAATATATATAATAAAGAAAAAGAAAAAGAATAAAAAATAAATAAAATAAAACAAAAACCAAAAGCCTTACCACATACACGCCTACAGGCCCCAGCCCGAGCGAAGGGATCCCGACCCCCCTTCATTATATAACGTGAGAGAGAAGAGGAGAGTTCGTGCAAAATCCTAACCCCGTGGCTGACCCAGCGCCGCCCCCGGACCGCGCACGACCACCTTCTGACGTGCGCCACCCCTCCTCGACCGCCGGCACGACGAGGACGACGACCACGCGTGACCACAACTGCAGTAACAGCAGCAGTGGTAGGGAGAAGAGACGATTTTACTATGCAATATCTCAACGATCGTTCGATCGTTTTACGTCCCGTAAACTCTGGTATGATCAAGATATAACCCTCGTTAATCCCTATTAATTAGTTTAAATTCTAGTGACCCAAAACTCGGGAGAAATCGAGTTGAAGTTCATCGAAAGTCTGTTAAAAATAGGACATATAAATCAGTCCCAACCCTATATTAGAAGGCAGATTTCTGCCAAGCCGTAACGATATTTAGAAATCTATTTGAAGGCAGTCCGAGACAACCTATAGAAGTCTGCAACCTTTCTTACAGAAGTCGATTTCGACGACTGTGTGCCGAGAAATCGGATTCGAAAGATTGGCAAAAAATTATTTTAAAATATTAAAAATATAGAAAATACCTCCGATACAACGTGCGTCCCACCAAACCGGACGATGTTGTCACGAATCGAAAGAATCGAAAGGTGCGTAACGGCTTCGTGGACGTGTGAACTTTGACGGAATTCAAATTGGTTGCATGTGTGCAACGAATTTGATGCGTATCCGTCAAAATTTACCGTATCGGCCTCTGTGCAAATTTCTCAATTACTTTGTGCACGTTCGTCATATCGAGACAAAACTTGTGCCAAAAGGACTATATCATTTTTTTGGTCCTGTATGCCAAGTTTGGTCCGATTCTGGGACAGTTGACCGGATCGCCGTTTTGTGGGCCCCACGATCCGACTCAACGGGCGATTTTGTGCACGGCCCTCCGGAATCCAACTTTGGACATACGGTTGGGTTCGTATCAACTTGTAGACATATAGTTTGACGACTTTAGAGACCATAGACTTTGGCACGCTTTTCGGTGCAAAGCAGGTCCAACGGCGGATATCATTTTTGCCTGAAATTACCGTTTTGCCCCTGTGTCCAGAATTGGACTTAAGGACAGGCAATTCTAGCTAATTTGACTATTCTGATAACATTGGCAATGTCTGTTTCAGCATCCGGAGACTGTCGTACGAGTTTGACTGTTGTGGCACACTGAGTGTTTGGATTATCGGTTTCACCAGCAAAGTACCACAGGCGAGTACAGTTTATTTTTTGTTTTCGATATTGAGCTTTACTATACCTCATTTTTAGTCAATAGATATGTGATTTTTGTCTTTTATGTGTGTTATATTTTGTCGTGTCGGGGGGGTGAAGTACCAAGGATGTGTAATCTGACCTTATACAATGTATACCGTGTAGATCGTGATTTATTATTATTCCGTATAGACAGTGTTTCATTATTACTTTATACAGTATAGACAGTATTTCATTATTACTTTATACAGCATAGACAGTGTACATTATACAGTATAGATATCATAGACTGTGTCAGGTAATTGTCCCGAGACCGATCACATATCAAAGGTACTCCAGTCAGTCGGTGAGTATTGTCTTTATATTTATTTACTATTTTTCTTTGTTTAGTTTTATTTTGTCTTTCTGTGTTTATTTTTCAAATCATATATTTAAAGGCTAACCTCTGTTGTATAGTCATTTTCATATATTGAAACTGCATTCAGTGAATTGTACTCATTCCATTCCTGATTGGAAACCAATATTTTTCAGGTTAGCTGTGGCTTTACTTAGCATTAGGAGATACAGGTGTACTTGCAGACAAAAACCTAGAGATTAGCTAGATAGATGAGTTGTAATCATTTTAATATATGAAAGAGTTTATATTTTTCTGCAAATGTAAAACTTGTGAATATTGTAAATTAAATTAATTTTGTGAATGAGCATTATTTGTGATTTTGAGCATTGTGGCTATACAGCATTCTATCGTCGACACTGTGACGTAGGCTGGCTTGGACACGTCTCGCATCCGAAAAGAGGGTACGGGTCGTAACAAATTTTTGTGGTGGCCCATGCAGGTCTGTTTTCGTAAATCATGCGAACTCGTGATAGTACTTAAGTTAGTCGTACTATTGCGAGCCTATGACTAGGAAATGCTCATTCACGAGTTAGGGTTAATTTAATTCAAGAGAATGGCTAGGACTAGGAGTCCCTTATACAAACGACTACGATGTCTACTTTGCAGAAAATAAATAATATCTACGATGTCTACTTGCAGTAAATAAACAACGTCTATGATGTCTATAATGGCTACGAAGTCCACAATGTAAACGGCCAGATCACACATCTTTTGGTACTTCCCCTTTTCGACACTACAGGTAAGACTGCGACAAGGTATTAAAAGAGACAAGAATCAAATATGGAATGACTAACAATAAAACATATTAATAATCAATATCGACAACAAACAACAATGCTAGCCTGGGGTCCTTTGTTGCTAAAACCGATGATACCAACCACTCAATGTGCCACAC